>PVKP010004302.1:0-98488 GCA_004027715.1 Plecturocebus donacophilus | reverse complement strand
AAAAAAAAAAAAGAAAAACTCATCTCTGCCTAAACGAATGGGAGAGCTCTAGAAAAGAGTCCCCTGATTCTTAAAAATCTGAAAGGGATTGTTAACCAGTCTCTGGGTCCAGTCTTCTGTCTCTAAGCCATTGATTGGTAAGGGGCTGAAGTCTAGCAGAAATCAATAAGGAAAAGCTTCCAAAGCCGGCACTAATGACTCAACTGCCAAGATCATTACTCATCCTAGTAAAGAGGTGAGTAACTAATTCCTAGAAACGCTGCCCACTTGGTAGCTGGCTTTTTCCTTTGGTTTTACTTTTTCCTCTATGTTTATTCACCTCCCAAGATGGGAATGACTTCATAAAGCCACCTGGTTAGATCCTCGCAATGTCAGTCCCCAAACCAAAGATCTAGGTGTGAAAGCACAGACATCAGGCCCTCCTCAACCTATAAACTCCCACAGTGAAAATTCTATCACTCATTACTAGGTAAATGAATTTTTGTTCTCTGGGAATATCTCCTTGATTCTTTTGAGATAAACATATCCTGGAGGTTCACCTCTCTATCTGAACATTAATTTTTACTTTCATTTATGCATATGACTATATAAGTGTGTCTCTATGTATATATGTGTACATTCTTGTATGTATATATATTTAGTAGAATATATATGTAAATTTAGTGGAAAAATACATATAACATACAATATTATATGCATATATTTTACATACACCCACATATGCCTTATTACAAAAATGTAGCCATAAAACTGCCCTGCTCTCCTAGTAGGGAGGTTAAAAAGTATTCTCAAGGATAAATTATTAGATAACTGAATAAGGCACATTATAAGGGAAACCATAAAGTCCCACGGTCTAAAAAGTGAGAAGGACCAGGATCTGAGGAGGAGGCTTCCAGTGCCTGGGTGATTTTGGAGGCAACACAGAGGAGGAGCATGAGCTGGGCTTTGAAGGATGGGCAGAATCTGTCTATTTGGAGAGCAGGTGGGAGGCATTCGAGTGTTTTGTATTTTGGAGATTATCACTCTTGTCAGAAGCTTTCCCTCTCTACCCTCTAGCACCATCTCTGAAACAACTTCTTTGGTTCTTTTGTTCCCAAGAGGATGTGTAGCTGTGAAAATGGTTCTCTGGCTGCCTGCTTCTCTTCTGGAATCAGCTCCTCTGTGATTACATATGAGCACAAAGACAGCTTCCTCTACCCTGACCGGGGTCTCAACCTAACGGTTGGGAAGAATTGGGATTGAAGTTGGGGGCTTCTTGTCTGGATGGTCCAGGTGACGCCTCCTTTCACTCTTAAAAGTATTCCTATTTAGATGATAAGTTGAATGTGCCCCCTACCTACAACAGAGAGGAGGAGGAAAAGGAAGGTGAGTGGTATTAGTCTTTGACAGAAACAAACCCTCCTGGAAAAGTATTCAGCCATGGGGTGCAGCAGTGATGGTCAATACCCGATTAGGCTAAAGATGTAGCAACTACTCCTACAAAAATTCAAGGATGAGTCCATCAGAACCCATATGACTGCCAGAGGTTTTCGAACCTATCTTTCTGTCCCTGGGCCAATGGCACCTGCCCCAGAGATGGCTGTGCTCTGACTTGGTGACATCTGGGCATGGGATATGCCAACTGTGCCCGCCTGCAGGCTCTGCCCAACCCAGGGCCAAGGCAGGCCCCAGAGGTGTCCTCATCGAGCCACAAAGAGCAACACTGGCAAATGCGACTCATTCCCCCATGTCCCCCTCCAACTCCTGCTAGAATCCACACTTCAGAAACCAGATGCAAATCTAAGGGAAACTATACCAATAGTTAGACGTCTGGCATTCTGCCCCTCATTGGTCATGCGTTGTTAGGAAATGAAAGGTCACTTGCTTCCTATGTTCCTCAGTTTTCTTACTGTAAATAACATGAGATAATGCTGCCAGACAGGCAATTTTTTTTTTTTTTTCAGACTGAGTTATGCTCTTGTTGTCCAGGCTGGAGTGCAGCGGTATGATCTTGGCTCACTGCGAACTCCACCTCCCTGGTTCAAAAGATTCTCTTCCCTCAGCCTCCCAAGTAGCTTCGATTATAGGCATGTACCACCAAGCCTGGCTAATTTTGTTTTTAGTAGAGACAGAATTTCACAGTGTTGGCCAGGCTGATCTCAAACTCCTGAACTCAGGTGATCCGCCCGCTTTGGCCTCCCAAAGTGCTGGGATTACAGGCGTCAGCCACTATGCCCAGCCAGCCAGGCAACTTTTGACAGTTATTTGTA
Source organism: Plecturocebus donacophilus (assembly GCA_004027715.1). Taxonomy (NCBI): domain Eukaryota; kingdom Metazoa; phylum Chordata; class Mammalia; order Primates; family Pitheciidae; genus Plecturocebus; species Plecturocebus donacophilus. The sequence continues at coordinate 96,239 of PVKP010004302.1, read as the reverse complement.
ATGTCTGGAATTTTTTTTTGGTAGTCAATTGCTATGTGGGATAAGGGCTTAATGTTGCTGGGTTTCTACTAAGATGCTTGGCAAAGTAACTTTCTCCTTTCTAAATCCTGCCCTGGCCTCTGGCAGGTCCTGGAGTTATCTCCCTTCCCGATTCAGACCTGATTTGGAGAAAGTCTCTTCCACCAGCAACCACTACTGAACAGGAAGGAAAACTTCCCAAGGGATGGGGTCATCCTCTCCTTAGAGGTCAGTAAAAGCTTAAAGTTCTAGATTCTTATGCTTATCTCAAAGGATACCTGAGAATCATTTTAAGTAAGTACATTTACTTTTAATTTTTTTGTTTTTTATTTTAGGCTAATATTTATTCAGCATCCTTCAGTGCCAGGCTGTGTGCTAGGATCTTAGCATGCATTATTTTATTTCATTATCCTGATATCCTATGGGATGAGGTATTGTTTTTATCCCTATTTTACAATAAAGAAACTGAAGCCCACCCATGATAACTGGAGAGGTCAAGGTTCTAACCCCATGACCTTTCTATTTTTCAGGTTTGGTACAATATTCATCAATTACATGAGCTACTGAACACTTTACTATAAAATAGGCTTTGCGTTAGACGATTTTGCCTAACTGTTGGCGAATGTCAGTGTCACAAGCACATTTAGGGTAGGCTAGGCTAAGTTATGATGCTCAGTTGGTTAGGTATATTTAACTCATTTTTGATGTAAATATTTTCAGCTTACAATGGGCTAATCAGGATGCAATCCAACTGTAAGTCAAGGGGCATCTGTATATGTTTATCCTAATGCAGACTGAACTACTGGTACATTAATCATGATTCCAGGCAAGACAGTGAGGACCCATAACCATTGCCACTGCCTGCAACATCTTCCTTACCACAGGCTTCCCAAACTGTCTAGTGTGGTGAGTCACTAGCCCTTTTTAGGTGGATAGTCTAGAGGTGATCTTATTGACCTTCCCCAAAAGACACTCTCGAAAGAGAAAGACACTCTGGAGAGAGAGAAAGGCTCTGATTATTGAGGTGGCTTGCTCAAAGCTAACAGGTAGTGGCTGTCTTGAGATTTTAATGAATCCTAGGGAAGAAGGAACTTGGAAATTATCTGGACCAGGAAAGACCTTTCCTCTCCACCTGAACATTCAGTTGTGAGTCAGGTGGTGTCAGCTCTGTGTCAACTCTTCCCACCTCAATTCTTGTTGCTTCTCTAGATGCTAAATTCTATTCCAGCCATTCAGACGCTGGTCTGTCTTCAAACAGGACTCTGTTTCTTGGCCTCCATGCATTTGCAGATGCTCTTTCTCTTCCTTTTTTCCCTTTGCTAAATCTTGTTGTTCTTTCAAGACTGCTCAGAGGTCCTCTTGCCCTAAGAAATAAATGGGCCCTGCTCTGCTCCCCCCTCCTTCCCTTTACTTTGAGTACCCCCCAACACACTCAGTGCTGGGTGGGTGGGGTTGTTATCCTCTTCCACACTAGATCTGGAGGCGCCATGCCACCATCTCTGCATTACACTCACCCCTTGTCAGAGTATGGCCCTTGAGATGTACATATACATCCATGCCTGAGGATGCATGTTTACCTCCAGCATGTCCACTACTCTTCTCTTGCTGTGTTAGTGCTACCAAAGTATGAAGAGTTACTCCTCTTGGGAATATTCGCTTTTTAAAGGAGGAAACAGAGGGAAAGAGTCAGGTATGACCCAAAAGTTGTACTGTAAAAGCTAATGTAATAGCAGCATTTTGGAAAATGACAAGCAGGTAGGGAACTACATCTGGGTGGGAAGAGACTTAGGGGGACTCCCAGCTCCTTCATGGCTAACACCCATCCCACTGCTCTGGGCCTGTCTCCTTTCCTGCAAAGGAGGACAAAGGGCAGCCTCTGATCCTCCAGGGCTGAGCTGTGCCTCTAGCCAAGGTCTATCCTGTGGCAAGCTCCGGTGTCAGAGCAGCTCGTCTCTGTCCACAGAACAGACCTTCACTCCTGCTTGTCCTCTGTGTTTACTCTGCAGCCCTCCCACCCTGCTTGCCCTTTTTTTATTTATGCTTCTCTCTTGCTCCCGCTCTGTCCTCTAAGCTTTAATTTCCATTGTTTGGGGGACAGGGAAGAGGTTGAAGACTGAAGGGGCCTGAATCAGAGAGTGCCTCCTCACTCGTGAGCCCAGCTCCTCCCCGCCACTCCTCCAGATTGGCACGGTGCCTGCTCACCCCTCCAGTGCTGTCTGCTCACTTGGAAGCTGGCATATTTCCTGCTGCAGCATGATTAGATGATGCCACGCAGTCCTGTACTGCTGAGCCACTTCTTAAATCAGATGTTCACTTAGCACAATCACCTCATTATGGAGAGCTTAGCACTATTGTAATTTTACAGGCACGTTGACAATTGATTTTGGGTAGAGAATTCAATTGTTGTGGGGTTTCACATGTTGAGTTTGCATGCATATTACATTTTTAGAAAAATGATTTCTGGCCATGGAGGTATTTATAAGGTTGGAGCTCTAACAAGAAACCCACAGCTGGTACAGCAAGGTGGGAGGCTTGCTAAGAGGAAATAAATGAGAGAGCAGGTTGGAAAAAGTGCTAGAAGAAAACTTCTCCTCCGTTTCCACCCCTGGAACCACATGCAGGATCTCTAAATTTGGGATAGGACTTCTGAAGTTTTCACATGTCCCTATTTTACAGATGAGGCCATGGAGGCTCAAGCTAGTGGCATAGTCCCAGAACCACACAGCCTCCAGCTAATGCTGTTTCCTCAAACCTGTGTTAAAGGTGGCACTTCCTGGATGGGCCTCTTGGTTGCTATTACTAAGATTTCCCTGGTAGCAATCTGCCTGGCTACAGGGCCATTCTGACATACCACAGTCTTCAACATTTTCAGAACTGAGCACTTAGCTGCTCTTATCATGGTCTTTACATTCAAAGACCGTGGAGCAAAGTTGTGTCCCAGCTGGTGAGGCTCACAATGCAGAAGCTGGTGGATTTTATTCCTCACTTTTTCATGGGCATCCCCCAGTGTGGATGATTGTCACTGACTCTCCTTCATCCCTGTTCTCTCAAAATCAGCCTCTTAAGAGTTTATCCAGCTGATTTTACCAAGGGTTGTTATTTATTTCTTTGACAGGGTCATCTTTCCTCACTGCCCCAGCATACCTTCCTGGAACCTCCTTCAATTCCTTTTCCTCTTCCCTTTATTCCATCATTTACACATTGTCCACTTCGGGGCAGATAGAAGTTTGGCATAATATCCTAACTTTAACATGCATGGTAAAGCTAGGGTCCTTTTCTAATTTAAATGAGTCTGAGGGTCCTAGAAGGTCAAAAAAATTCTAAGCATACTGCACTGCTGGAACAAGGGTTGCATTTTCTTACAGGCTCTTATCACCAAACCAAACAGAACTCCTCATAGTGTCAGATGGAGCCTAGCTCTCTGGCTCTCATTTCACAGATGCAGGCCATGGGTGGTTCCAGGGGACCTGGGGAGGAGATGTCAGAAAGCTAAAAAGATCTCAAATCAACACTCTAACATCACAATTGAAAGAGCTAGAGAGGCAAGTGCAAACTAATCCAAAAGCTAGCAGAAGTCAAGAAATAAGTAAGATCAGAGAAGATTTGAAGGAGATGGAGAAACGAAAAACCCTCCAAAAAAAATGAATGAATCCAGGAGTTGTTTTTTTGAAAAAATTAACAAAATAGATAAACCTCTAGCTAGACAAAGAAGAAAATAGAGGAGAATCAGACACAATAAAAAATTATAAAGGGGATATCACCGCTGACCCCACAGAAATACAAATCACCGTCAGAGAATACAATAAACACCTCTACACAAATAAACTTGAAAATCTAGAAAAAAACGGATAAATTTTTGGACACATACCCCATACCAAGACTAAACCAAGAAGAAGTTGAATTTCTGAATAGATCAATAACAAGTTCTGAAATTGAGGCAGTGATTAATAGCCTACCAACCAAAAATGTCCAGGACCAGATGGATTCATGGCTGAATTCTACCAGAAAAACAAAGGGGAGCTGGTATCATTCCTTGTGAAACTCTTCCAAACAATTCGAAAGGAGAAACTCCTCCCTAACTCATTTTATGAAGTCTGCATCATCCTGATACTAAAAACTGGAAGAGTCACAACTAAAAAAGAAAACTTCAGACTAATATCCCTGATGAACATCGATGCAAAAATCCTCCATAAAATACTGGCAAACCAAAAATGGATACATCAAAAAACGTATCCATTATGATCAAGTTGGCTTCATCCCTGAGATGCAAGAGTGCTTCAACATACACAAATCAATAAACGCAATCAATTACATAAACAGAACCAAAGACAAAGACTATATGATTATCTCAATGTACACAGAAAAGAACTTTGGTAAAATTCAATATCCATTCATGTTAAAAATGCTCAATAAAGTAGGTATTGATGGAACATATCTCAAAATAATAAAAGCTATTTATGACAAACCCATAGCCAATATCATATTGAATGGGCAAAAGCTGGAAGCATTCCCTTTGAAAACCAATACAAGGCAAGGATGCTCTCTCTCACCACTCCTACTCAACATAGTACTGGAAATTCTGGCCAGGACAATCAGGCAAGAGAAAGAAATAAAGGGTATTCAAATAGGAAGACAGTACGTCAAATTGTCTCTGTTTGCAGATGACATGATTTTATATTTAGAAAACCCCATCATCTCAGCCCAAAAATGTCCTTGAACTGATAAGCAACTTCAGAAAAGTCTCAGGATACAAAGTCAATGTGAAAAAAATCACAAGCATTCCTTTACACCAACAATAGGCAAGCAAAGAGCCAAATCATGAATGAACTCTTGATTCGTAATTGCTACAAAGAGCATAGAATACCTATGAATACAGCTAACAAGGGATGTGAAGGACCTCTTCAAGGAGAACTACAAACCACTGCTCAAGGAAAAGAGAAAGGACACAAGCAAATGGAAAAACATTCCATCCTCACGGATAGGAAGAAATAATATCGTTAAAATGATCATACCACTCAAATTAATTGATAGATTCAATGCTATTCCCATCAAACTACCATTGACATTCTTCACAGATTTAGGAAAAAAACTGTTTTAAATTTCACATGGAATCAAAGATGACTCCAGACAATCCTAAGCAAAAAGAACAAAACTGGAGGCATCATGCTAACTGATTTCAAACTATATTACAAGGCTATGGTAACCAAAAGAGCATGATAGTGGTGCCAAAACAGACATATAGACCAATAGAGTGGAACAGAGACCTCAGGAACAATACTACACATCGACAACTATCTGATTTTCAACAAACCTGGCAAAAACAAGCAATGGGGAAAGGATCTTCTATTCAGTTAACAGTGCTGGGAAACCTGGCTAGCCATATGCAGAAAACGGAAACTGGACCCCTTCCTTACACTTTATACAAAAATTAATTCAAGATGGATCAAAGACTTAAATGCAAAACCCCAAACCATACAAACCCTAAAAGAAAACCTAGGCAATACCATTCTGTACATAGGCATGGGCAAATAATTCACAACAAAAATGCCAAAAGCAATTGTAACAAAAGCCAAAACTGACAAATTGGATCTAATTAGACTAAAGAGCTTCTGTACAGCAAAAGAACCTATCATCAGAGTAAACAGGCAACCTATACAATGGGAGAACGTTTTTGCAATCTACCAATCTAACAAAGGTCTAATATTCAGAATTTGCAAGGAACTTAAACATACTTATAAGAAAAAAAAACTCCATCAAAAATTGGGGAAAGGATATGTGCAGACACTTCTCAAAAGGACATTTACATGGCCAACAAACATGAAAAAAAATCCTCAACATTGTTGATCAACAGAGAAATGCAAATCAAAACTACAATGACATACCATCTCATGCCATTCAGAATGGCAATTATTAAAAAGTCAGGAAACAATGGATGCTGGCGAGGCTGTGGATAAATAGGAATGCTTTTACACTATTGGTAGAAGTGTAAATTAGTTCAACCATTGTGGAAGACAGTATGGTGATTCTTGAAGGATCTAGAACCAGAAATACCATTTGACCTGGCAATCCCATTACTGGGTATATACCCAAAAGATCATAAATCGATCTATTATAAAGACATATGCACACATATATTCATTGTGGCACTGTTTACAATAGCAAAGACTTGGAACCAACTGAAATGCCTATCAATGATAGACTGGAAAAAGAAAATGTGGTACGTATACACCATGGAATACTATGCAGCTATGAAAAGGAATGAGATCATGTCCTTTTCAGGGACACAGATGAAGCTGGAAGCCATCATCCTCAGCAAACTAACACAGGAACAGATAAACCAAACATCACACGTTCTCACTCACAAATGGGAGTTGAACATTAAGACCATATGGACACAGAGTGGGGAAAAACACACACCAGGGCCCGGTGGGGAGTGGGTATTAAGGGGAGGAAACCTAGAGGAAGGGTCAGTAGATGCAGCAAACCACCACGGCACACGTATACCTATGTAACAAACCGGCACATTCTGCACCTGTATCCTGGTGTTTTTTTTTTTTCTTTTGAGAAGAAATAAAGATAAAAAAATAAAATGGTGTCCATTAATTTATTTTTAATTTAAGATTTTTAAATTGTTCTTGAAATTTAAGGCTGGGAACTGCTATGTAAGCTCTTACCAGGTCCTCTCAAAGCCTGCTTTCTGCTTGAAGCCTTCCCTGATACTTCCAGACCATTGGGTCTCAGGAAACATCTGGCGATGTCTGGAGACAGCGTTTAGCAGTCACCACTTGCAGGGGAGGTGCTCCTGGCATCTAGTAGGTGAGAGGCAGGGATGCTGCTAGATACCTTACAGTGCACAGGATGGTCCTTGCGTGTCCAGAATGTCAGGAGTGTCAATTTACAAAACTCCACTCCGTTACCAATATAGGTTTACTTTTTTAATGGCATTTTCAGCATTTACTGTGTGTCCTAAATCTGAATATGCACTTATCCTGCATCTTGTTTTATACTGTTTAATTATTTTCCGGGTTAAACAGATGTGAGTTTCAATCCTAGCTCTCCCACGTAACTGGCTGTGTAATTTTGGCCGCCTCGCTTAACGCATCTGTGCTTCAACACTCCATCTGTAAAATGAGATAATGATATTTAATTTGAGAATTGTTTTAATGATTAAAATTAATGCAGGTAAATAATGCAAAAAAATGACATTTATTTAGTAGTTGGCATGGGCCAAAGACTGTGGGCCAAAGATTAGGTGGGATAATAAAGCTTTAGAAAAAGAAATAAAACGTTATTATCTTACTTAATCTTCAAAACAACTCTGTAAGATGAATATAATCATTACCCTTTGTTTAGCATAAATTCAGTCAGACATAGCTGTTTATGTAATTCTTGTTTCTTCTACATGGGTGCTCTGTGCTGGCGATGCTAAGAGGAAGAGGAAGTATGTGATCCAGGCGCTTGACCATGGGCACCCAATCTGCCTGTTTGGATCCTACGTCCATGTCTAGAGGGCATGGAGCTGGCTCAGCCCCATGTGTCTCCTCCTTGTCCTGGGACCAGAGAGCTTATCCAGGCACATCCTTCTCATGGAGCAAGAAAACGTGCTTCAATAAGCACGTTCCTTTAAAGCCAGTATTAGTCAGGATTGTCCAGAGAAACAAAACCAATAAGATATACTTAGATATATAGAAAGAGATTTCTTATTAGGGATTGGCTCATGTGATTATAGAGGCCCAGAAGTCCCATGATCTGCTATCTGCAAGCTGCAGACCCAGGAAAACTGGTGGTGTAGTTCTGAACCAAACCCAGAGGCCTGAGAACGGGGGTAGTCAATGGTGTAAGTCCCAGTCTGAGTCCGAAGGCCTGAAACCCAGAGCACTGAAGTCTGAGAGCAGAAAGAGATAGATGTCCCAGCTTAAGGAGAGCGTATAATGCCCTCCTCCCACCTTTTTGTTCTATTTGGTACCTTAGTGGATTAGTTAATGCCCACCCATATCGGGAGGGCCACCTGCTTTACTCAGCCCACCAATTCAAATGTTAATGTCTTCCAGAAACACCCTCACAGCCACACTCAAATATAAGGTTTTGCAACTATCTGGGCATCCTTTAGCCCAGTCAAATTAACACATGAAACTAACCATCACAAATCCTTAGCCTGCTTTGTCTGCTAATATCTCATTGGCCAAAGCAAGTCACATGGCCAAGTTCAGAGTCAAGGTGCACTCAAAAGTGAGATGGCAAAGGGTACTCATCAGGAAAAGGTAAAACAATGGGGCCACTAATGCAATCTGCTACAGGGCTTGCAACTCTAACCTATTCAATTCACCCTACTCTGACTGCTCAGAAGGAAGCTCTCAGCAGAAAGAAGAGAACCTCTTGCCCTGCCAGAGAAGTCAGGCGCGGTTTTGCAAGTGGTTCTCCCTCCTTTCTTTTCTCCATGAGTTATGCTGTACTCCAGGAATACAATGTTGAATGAAGGTTCTTGGCCAGGGCCCAGTGCCATCTTGCTAATGTGTTCCTAGCCGGGGCAGGCCTGCCTGTTATTTTCTAGGGAACCAGAGAAAGAGAGTCAGGGAAGGTTCTCTGTCACCTCCAGCTAATAAAGCATTTGTAGACACAGAGAGAGATATTAAACCAGGAGGGTGTGAGAAAAAGGCCACTTTGAAGAGCCTTTAGAAAGCCTTCTCTCCCATCTGTTCAGCTTGTGGGAAGTCTCTGTTTTCCATACTTAAAGGATTTGTAAATTCATTACCAACAAGTAAAATGTACAAAGCGCACACAGAGACATTGAGGTCTGATTCACCATCTGCTGGGGAGTTGCATCCACGCAAACAGAGCCATGCTATTCCCCATCAGTGAGTGGCATGGATGCGGGCCCACCCAGGACCCAGAGGTGCCAACAGAAAGGGCTCTTTCGTCAAGTTTTACTGCATGTGGGGAAGGGGCTGCATTCACAGGTGCAGGGACCTCTGCTTCATTCCTCCTTCTCCACATTTAACCCTCCAGAGATGGGAGGTGTCTATGGTTTGCCCTTAAAGCACATCATCTCATCTTCTGCAGGCACTGGGAGCAGACATGGAGTAGAATGCATTTTAAGCTGCTGCAGTTCCTGAGCTCTGTGTTTCAGGCTGTCCAGCTTGGCTGGATGTTGGTGGGAATGGTTGCTGGCACCATTCTCTCTCCTGCGAAAGAGATCCACTCCCAAAGTCCTATTCTAGCCTCTTTTCTTGCTGGTTCCAGAGAAGTCCATTCAGGGCTGATCCCTGGGAAAAGTGTGAATGAGGCGAGTTCATGCCTCGCTCTGTGGTTTAACAGCCTCCTGGCTCCCTATTCCTGCTGCTCCACCTCCTAACAGCTATAGCTGTGGCCACTTGACAGCAACGTGCCAGCTCCTGCTGCCTGGGCCTCTGACATCAACCACAAGCTTCCTGCTGGACGAAAGGAGTGGCTCCCTATCAAGTCCATCCTTGCTCCTCACACCCTGCCCTCACGCCCCAGCTCAGGCATCCCATCTTTGGCTATGCCAACAATTCCACCAAATGCAACCCTATTTGGGGGGGGTGCGTTCTGAACTGCCACTCTGGTAGGTGCCCCAGTTCGTCCAGGGTTAGGCCAGCCTTACTCTTGCCAATTCTCCCAAGAAAGAGAGTTGTGAACCTAAAGCTCAGATTAGCAGCTAGTGCCTGATTACTACACCTGACATTGTCTACCTGCCTCTGTTTCCCTTGTTGCTTTGCTCCTCTGCTGTCAGTCAGAACACCCTGTATGCCTGGATGATCTTTCTGTAGTCACTTGGAATTCATGTGCCACCTCTCTTTCCTCTTAAGGCTGCTGGCTTAGCTTGCTCCCTGCACTGTCTGTAGAGGGACTGGCCACAGTCCCCTGTTCTGCCCCAGCTAGCATGCTGGTGGGTCTCCTCAGGGCCCACTGTCCTTATGTCCACGGGCTGTGCAGGTCTCCTTGCTATGTCACAGTCCCCATGTATTTCTCCTTCATCCCCCTGTTGGAGGGATTTGAATGCTCTGTGTCCCAGAAGAGATGGAAGAGAAGGTCTGGGGTTCTCTGTTAATGCCCCAGCCCAACCACCTACTAACCAAGAGACATTTCATTCATTTGATCATATAGTTGTTGAACAAGATGCCAGGCAAGTTAGGTAAGACTTCTGGCATCAGGAAATTTACTTTGCCATTGAGGGGAGACAGACAATAAAATCCAAATAGGGAGACAAATCCAGATGGGAATAAATAGTTATATAAAGAAAATAACAATGAGTCATAGAGGAGGGGGCGGGGACAGGGGAGCCAGGCGGAGGTGAAGGGAGAACCTGAGATACAGAAGCTGAGAAAGTTCTCTCTGCAGAGCTCCTTCTCAGGAGAGACCTGAAGGATCAGAAGGAGCCAATGAGCTGGTGACCTGGGAAATGAGATTCCAGCCAAAGGGAACAGTGAGTGCACAGTCCCTGGGGCAAGAATGAGCTTGGTGTTTTCCAGGGACAGAAAGAAGATCTGGGCAACCAGCCCACTGAGTGGAAGAAAGAGAGCTATGGCGAAGGTGGAAAGGTAGGCAAGGGACAGATGACTGGGGCATTAGGCATTGGTAAGCAGTGTGGACCTTTTAGTAAATGCAACGGTCAGCATTTGTCAAGGCTTTACAGGACAAAGAGATTACCTGATTTACATTTACTCTTACTGCTGCTTAGGAGGGAGATGCTGGTCTCTAGGGCTCCGAGCATAGCAGTGAAGATGGCGAGAGGGGGCCTGATAGGGGATAGGTTTGAAGGTACGGACAGCAGGACTTGCCAACACATTAGATATGAATTAGACGATCAAGGAGAACCACAGGAATGAGAGCATCTCTTAACAGTTATGGATTCTGTTGTCTTTGCCATAAAATAGGGTAAGCCCTCACTTAACAACATCAAAAGGTCCTTGGAAACGCAAATTTAGATGAAGCAAGAGACAACGAAACCAATTTTACCATAAGGTCATTGGGATAAACAAGAGTTAAGGTCCTACAGCATATTTCTGGTGATGAAAGCATCACCAAACTTCTAAATGAAAACCAGAACACCTCTAATATTAAACACTGGAATAAATGTGAGCTATACACACACTTAAGAATGAGTAATAAAAACAAGATAATTACTCATCCAATTTTTACGGAATCGGTGAATGACAGTGGTCACAATGGTGGCGGGTTACATCAAGGAAGAAATGTTTGCAAAGTGGGCATTGTCAGGCCCCCTCCTCCTAATACACAGTTCAAAACCATTACAAATCTGGCGGGCTCGCTGAGCGTCTTCATGCTGCATTGTTTATTGCCATGCGTTTGTCATGCGTATGATCATTATTGTCACGCATATGATATCATTACCATATACTTTACAAACTTTTATTTTCCAATAATTCATTCATTCATTTCCCAAACTGCATTCCAGTTCTGGGTCATGGGCAGCCAGAGCCTACCCCAGCAGCTCGGGGAGCCAGCCCTGAACAGAATGTCATCCCCTTACAAGGCACACTCACATGCGCACCCACGCTTGCCCAGTCTCAGAAAATCGAGGAGGTCAGTTTACCTAACATGCTCAGCTTTTGGGATGAAGATAAGAGTACCAGGAGAAAACCCATGCAGACATGGGGAGAGCATGCCAGCTCCACACAGACAGTGGCCCTGGCAGCAAATTGATCCTTTTTCAACGTTATAACGAAACATTGAAAAAAACAACATTATTCAAGGACCTGCTGTCATTGCATATTTGATGGACATTCAACAATATAAGCAGCTACGTAATTGAATGGGAAGCTGCCCTGTTGATCTGAATCTCATTTAGCAGCAAAACAGGACAAACATGCAAAAGACACACTCATAGTGCCCTAGCCTGTCCACAAAGCAATAACTTCGTATGGATTGTTGTACTCACCATGTTCTCACTCTCCTCTAGGCCTCTGCATGTGCAGTCCTGGAAAACTATTCTCCCTCTTGTCCGTCTTCACCCAGCAAATCTTCACTCATATCTCAGGTCTCAGCACGATCTGAATGTTCCAGAGCTTCCTGAGATGTGACTGGGTTCTTCTTCTTTGACCCTGCTATTGAAATTGCTGGGCTATTTGTCTGTTTCCCTTCTTGGTTTATAATTCTTTAAGGACTGAATCTAACTTCCCACTTAGCAGAGTTTCAACTTACAGCAAATATCGCATTTATGTTTGATGAATAGGTAGAGAATCCTGCTTTCCCTGTCTTTTCCCTCCTGGCTACCCTGCTTATCTCCCTTTGAGCTAAGCTGCTGCATTTCTCTCTACTCCCAGCACTGCCAGCCCTCTGTGCCTTCTCAAATGCCAGTCATCCTTCAAGACCCCGTTCAAAAGTCCTCTTCCCAGCTCATGCTCATTTTTCTCTTTCTAAAACTGCTCACCTCTCATTGCCACCCTGTGCAGAGAAGAGTTAATAGAACAAGCCTGACACTGCTCTCCTTACAATGGCCTGATGGCAAGGTTGCCCTTCTTTGGCATCTGGGAATGTAACCAGTTCCCTGTGCTCATATAACACATTCCTTAATTGATAAGGGTGACTCACAGTGCCTAGATGGTGTTTATGCTGAACACCTGCTTCCATTCTGGGAAGCTGGAGTTTTGGTACATGCTAGGCAGATTGTGCCTATGTGATCACCCCCAATAAAATCCTTGGCACTGAGTCCCTACTGGGCTGCCCTTGGCAGAAACATCACCCACACGTTGCCGCATTTTTATTGCTGAGGGTGGGAGAGAGCATGAGGAATCCTGCACGTGGATTCCACAGACTCTGCCTGTCCCTTTTCCCCTTATGATTCAGCTGAGCGTCCTCACCACATCACTATAATGAATATTAGCTGTGAGGACAATTATATGCTGAGTCTCATGAGTGCCTCCAGTGAATTTCCAAATGTGGTCTCAGGGACCCCAATGCATGCTCATTTGAGCCCTTAGCATTATTGTACCATTATATAACTATCTTTTACTATAATATAACTGATTTGTGTCATAAAGGCCTTACGTTCCCAAAAGATCCTGAAGGACAGAAATATGTTTGAAATGTATTTGTATTCCATTCAACTCATTTCACAGGTCTAGACACAGCAGGAACTCATGAAATACCTGTTGACAGAATGAATGAATACATCAATGAAACATCAAGGCCACTAGTGGGTGGGGCAGTGGCCATGTGGCAGACTGTGAGCAGGTAGCTGAGATGCTTTAATGCTATTAGTGGTGTCCCAGCTCCTGGGGCAAAGGGGAGCTGAATTGATCAGGCTTTAGTAGGGTTTTCAAGTAATACCTGGCATCATGAGGCAGCAAAGGAAGGCTCTGCTAAGACATCCAGGAGATAGAGACTTCTGTGCACAAAAGCAGGAAGAAGCAGTCATAAGACACCTGGAGCTTCTTGCAAGCTCTATATCTGGAACCCAGAGACTTATCCTGAGCATTGTACACTGTACCAGAGGGCTACAGAGTAGCTCTTTGTTTGCATATTTGTACCACCAAAATTGTAGGAATGTGGTTACTTGTGTATATGTACATAGACATGTCTTCATATTTACTTGCAAAATTATGAAAATGGGTGTATATGTTTACATGTGCATGAACAGACATGTCCTACACATGACTGTGCATGTGCAGGCTCATATGATTTGCTTAGTCTTACAAGCATTATTATATGAGTTCATGCAGGTGCAGTATACGGGCATGTGTGTTTGCATACACCCATGCATGCCAGAGCAAACCTGTATATATATGTGCACGTGCATACTGATCTCTGCTTATCTGTTCTATGCTGAGCACAGACAGCTGCTTTAATAACGTCAGCAACTGAGTGAATGTGCTAACTGCTGTGGCCCCATTGTGCTATCAGAATTGTTTCAGCCCTTTCAGGATTACCGGTGCTCTATGCAGTTTAAATATATCTCCAGTCCTAATCCCTAAACAAAGACACAATGATTTCTGCTAAATATGATGGATTATTTATTAAGATAAAGTCAAGGATACGGGAAGCCACGTCTGGTGGAACACCGATTGCCATTCAAGATGGGAGATCATGAAGACAGATGCACCCCCTCGCCCCTGGGGAGAAGGGAAGGAAGTTAAAGGAAAGAAGCCAGTGAATGAATAAAAACAGTCAGTGTCCTAGAGGCAGAAAGGCCAGAAGTGAAGTGACAGCTGCTCATGCAGACACATCAAGGTAGGAAACAGAACAACCAGACTTCTCACTAGCTAGGATATAGCTTGGGGTATTCAATAGGGATCAAGACCATGAGCCAGCCCTGAGTGAGAATCTCCTGTGAGAGTACATTGAAGAGTACTATACCTCCTGCTTTAAAAAAATTCCCAGTCAAGGAATGGGCGAGGGGAACAGGAAAAGGCATTGCTAGCCTACATGACATTTGGGGGTAAATAAAGAGGGTGCTTTCAGTTCTCCAAGTCCACCTGGTCTTGTACCAGGAAGCATAGCTTGGTAAGTAGGTCTGGGAGGATGTCAGCTTACCCAGGAATCTTTGTTAGTGAGCATGCATGAGCAGATGTAGTACCCTAAGTGCAGAAAAGAAAGGGTAGAGGGGTGAAGGTGAGCAAAGCGTTGCTCACTACAGGGAGTAAAGAGGCAAATTAAGGAAGCTAAAGGCATTGCTTTTTATCTTGGGCCTTCCATCTCTGGAGACATGGTACTTTTTCCTTCTCTACCTCATTCTCTCCAGATCACCTGCTGCTATCAACAAGATTTTGGTACACAAAGAAAGCTAAGACTTGAAATCTCGAGAGGGAGTTATAGTCATAAAAAGCTACAGCTGGCCAGGAGCAGTGGCTCACGCCTGTAATCTCAGCACTTTGGGAGGTCAAGCCAGGCAGATCATGAGGTCAAGAGATTGAGACCATCCTGGTTAACACGGTGAAACCCTGTCTCTATTAAAAATACAAAAAAATTAGCTGGGCATGGTGGCACCCGCCTGTAGTCTCAGCTACTTGGGAAGCTGAGACAGGAGAATCATTTGAACCCAGGAGGTGGAGGTTGGAGTGAACCAACATTGTGCCACTGAACTCCAGCCTGGGCAACAGAGGGAAACTCAATCTCAAAAAAAAAAAGCAACAGCTTTCTGTGTTAGTTTGGGTCAGTAGCTTAACCTTGTTACACTTCAGCCTCTTAATGTAGCATAGGAATTATAACATTTTGTTGTAAAGTCCAAATGAGATAACATAGTTATACGTTATTCAGCCTTGTCAACAAATAGTGCTAGAACATTTGGATACCTATATGCAATAAAATAAACATTGACCCATACCTCTAACTGTATTAAAAAGTTAAGTCAAAATGGATCATAAACCTAAATGTAAGCCCTAAAACTGTTAAACTTCTACAGAAAAACCTAGGGAAAGTCTTTGTGGCTTAGCATTAATTCATAATTTCTTAGGTATGGCATCAAAAGCCTGATCCATAAAATAACAAATTGATAAATTGAACTTCATCAAAATTAAAAGATTTGTTATTTACAAGACTCAGTTAAATGAATAAAACTCCAAGCCATACACTGGTTGAAAATATTTACAAACTATATATCTAACAAAGGACTTATATTCAGAATATATAAAATACTCCCCACCCTTAATAATAAGAAAACAAAGAAACAGATTTTTAAAAACTGGCAAGAGATTTTAAGAGACACCTTACCAAAGAAATATATACATAAAAGGAAAATAAAGCAACTGAAAAGCTCCCAAACAATATTAATCATTAGGAAAATGCAAATTAAAAGTATGATGGAAAATCCATTACTTACCTACAAACACTGTCTACAAACTATAAGTTAAAACCAAAATGAAATACTACCACACAGCCATTATAATAGCTAAAATTTAAAAGACTAATTTTACCAAATATTGGAGAGAATAGAGGGCAACTGGAACTCCCATAAATTGCTGTTGGGGATATAAAATGGCAAAATCTCTTTGGAAAACAGTTGAGAAGTTTAACAAAATTAAACATATACTAGCCATATGATCTAGCCATTTTGTTCTTAGAAAAGAAAGCACATATTCATACAAAGAGTCATGCACACATGTTCATAGTAGCTCTATTTCTAATAGCCTCAAACTGGCAACTTCCTAAATGTCCATCAACAGGTGAAGGGATAATCCAACTGTGGTATATCCATATAGTGGACTATTACTCACCTATGAAATGGAATGAATTACTGATACACACATAAACATGAATAAATCTGAAAATAATTACACTGGGTGAAAAAAATCAGACCCAAAAAACTGCATAATGTATGCTTTCATCTATATAAAATTATAGAATATGCAATGTAATCTATAGCAATAGACAGCATGTATTCCTTGCGGTTAGTCGGATGGCGGTAGTGAGGAGGAGCCAGAAGGAAGAAAAGTGTCATCAGAAAAATCTGGAGTGGGTAATATTTATGTCCATTATCTTGACTGTGGTGACAGTTTCATGTATGTGCCACATATAAAGCTTATCAAACTGTTTACTCAAATATGTGCAGTTTACTGTGTGTCAGTTATATCTCAATAAAGCTATTAAAAATTAAAAAGAAAATGATCAATAGGCTTTAAAATTTTTTTAATTTTTATTTATTTTTTAATATTTTTGGGACAGAGTCTTGCTCTGCTGCTCAGGCTGGAGTGCAGTGGCACAACCTCAGCTCACTGCAACCTCTGCCTCCCAGGTTCAAGCAATTCCCATGCCTCAGCCTCTTGAGTAGCTGGCCTTACAGGTGCCTGCCCCTAAGCATAGCTAATTTTTGTATTTTTAGTAGAGATGAGGTTTCTCTACATTGGCCAGGCTGGTCTTGAACTCCGGAGTTCAAGTGATCTGACCACCTGGCCTCCCAAAGTGCTAAGATTACAAGTGTGAGCCACCACAAGCAGCTGATAGGTTTTGATTAATTGATAGTGAAGGCCAGGAGGCTTATTATAATGAGTATCTAGAAAGATACTCTATCCAGAGAAATCCTCACTTGATTCACTCCCCATGACATTCAAATAATAAACTGATGCTTTAAAAAGTTCATTTATCTGTACTCTTAGATTGGATGCATTTATTGCACAAAAATTAAACCTCTTATGGGGGAAAAAGCCCAACCAGATGTGAGATTCCAGGATAACAGAAGCCACCAATGATCATTATTAAGACTGAGGTAGATTCCAGCAAATTGAGAAATATTGAAAAGGTCACTGGTTATTAAGCTTCGAGAAGACATTAAATACTCGTTGCAAATAATCCTCTGTATTGAGTGTGGATTGAATGTTGCCCTGCCTTCTCTGGCTAGCCTGTTATCCATAGAAAAGATGCAGAAAGCCATATGTAATAAAAGGGCTATGCATGCTCTACTTTAAGAACATTATCCTACTTAGACAGGTTCTTTCCCGCTCTACCAGGAAACTGCATACATCCCTAAAAAACATGACTCTACCATTGGGATGGGTAGGGATGACACTCTACCATTGGAGAGCAGAACCCTAAAATGGCATGGGAGTGATAGTTGCTGGTGGAGACAACATTATAGTGTGAACATAAAAGGACAGTTCCCAGCCTTTAGATACTGTTTCCATCTCAGCAAACCTGAAAATGGAAGACCGGGGCTACGTAGTAAAGAAGAACATGTTTTCCCGTGTTCTGGGTTTAGATGGGTTTTCAAACCAAACCAAGGTGATTCAAAACACGGGAGCTGTCTAGATCTCCCCTCTGTGCATTTTTATCACATTGTTTTCCTGATCCCACTGCTCCCTTCCGGAATCTGCAGGGTTTGGCTCTGGTCACCACCATGTTTCACTTCTCAGTCCCTGCCTGAGCGTACACAAGCTCTCCTTATTTTGGTTCATCTTACAAAAGTTTGGCGTTTTTGAGAACAAATTTTATTTGAGGGCCCAGAGAAAAACAAAACAAGTCAGAAAATAAAAATGCAAACACAAGGAAATGATGTAATAACCAAGCAGGGAACTTTACCTTTTTATAGTCAGGCCATGGTGGCTACCACTGTTTAATGTGCACCCACGGCCCATCTGACTTGGGACTGATACTACATCTTTTTTTTTTTTTTTGAGATGGAGTCTTGTTCTGTTGCCCAGGCTGAAGTGCAGTGGTGCAATCTCAGCTCACTGCAACCTCCGCCTCTCAGGTTCAAGTGATTCCCCTGCCTCAGCCTCCTGAGTAGCTGGGACTACAGGTGCACGCCACCATGCCCAGCTAATTTTTTTGTATTTTAGTAGAGACGGGGTTTTACCATGTTGGCCAGGATGGTCTCAATTTCCTGACCTCGTGATCCACCCGCCTTGTCTTCCCAAAGTGCTGGGATGACAGGCATGAGCCACCATGCCTGGCCTGATTCTGCATCTTGAATCACCTCTTGGGATGCAAGCCCAGCAATCAATATCCCTGTGAGTCTCATGGGGTGCACATATATCACCTCTGCCTCTGCTTCCTTCTCTAAGGAGCCTCTTGAATACTAGACACTTCCCATTTCACCCCAGCTTTATAAGACAGGGGTCATGTCTGTTCACAGTTCTATCCCCAGTGTACAACACAGCATGCAATATGCAGTATGTACTCAGTAAGTGCTTGTTAGATGAAGGAGTGTCCCTGCACTTCAGCTGCCGCACTATTCAATCCATCTGCCCATTCACTTCTCCTGGAGTCATTAACCACTATGGCTGCAAGAGTGTCTCATCTGACATGTTGGGTATACAAGCTGAAACCTGATTTCAAACACTTGCTAGAAATCTGCTTTGATTTCCAGCTCTGCCATGGACTGACTGGGGGGTGGGGGTCCTCTGACTCCACATTTTGAGTAGTATCATTTTTCTTATTGAGAGAGTGGGTATGACAATCATAATTTGAATCGCTTAGAGGGTTGCTTCAAAGTCTCCTGTTGCAAATGCACGGCAGTGTTTTGTACTCTGTAAAGGACTACACAGATGACAGGTATGGAGGCACAGGACACTTACTCTCCATTTGTCCTCTTCCAGGCGGGGAGGCTCTTGGGCCTTCCTGCCTTCTTGTATAGACACCTTTGAGAGAAGAAACAGAGCTTGTGTGGATCTGCTCCCTCCTCTCACCTTTCTCAAGCCAGCCTACCCACAGCTGCTTCAGCTCCTTTCTCTCTGTCTCCTAGTGTGTTTTCTAGACGCAGGCTTGATTTCCAGAGGGGTCTGAGGATGCATGGACAAGCAACAGCCAGGGTAGAGTGAAATTAACCACCCGGACAAACCTGTTTATGATATAGTCTCTAGCCTCACCTTTACTGGTAATAACGAAGCTGTTTCCACATGTCTTCATCTGTTTAATTCCTGAGCCTCTCTCAGTTCTGAATTCAGGTGGAAGAAAGAGACCTTATTAGTTGATTCTCTTCAAGTCCAACATTTTTAATTTTTTTGAGATTGTCTCCCTCTGTCACCCAGGCTGGAGTGTAGTGGCATGATCTCGGCTCACTGCAACCTCTGACTCCCAGGTTCAAGCATTCTCCTTTTCCTGTCTCAGCCCCAGAGTAGCTGGGATTACAGGCATGCTCCACCAAGCCTACCTAATTTTTCTATTTTTAGTAAAGATGGGGTTTCACCATGTTGGCCAGGCTGGTCTCGAACTCCTGACCTCAGGTAATCCACCCTCAGCCTCCCAAAGTGCTTGGATTATACACGTGAGCCACCACGACTGGCCTGTCATTTTTTATTGTAATTATTAAGAACCTTCCCAGAATTCTTTGTATTCAGAATTCCTAGGAGTGGCATTAAGTAGTTCCCATCCCTGGGTGACAGAACTTGAGTTGAAGCCTCTAGAAACTCAGGACCAAGCGAAAACAGCTGCTGGAGCACTGGGGAGGGGCTGGAATAGTTCAGTTCTCTGCTCTGTCTTCCCCATGCTCAAATTTATCCTTCTTCCCCAGCTCATAAGGGTCCCATCTTAGGGTCCAGTCAGGGTCTTCTCTTGCACCAGTGCCATCCCTCTTTTCTTCTGCTCTCGCCCCCCTCACCTGGAGTCTAAGCCTCCCTTTATATCTCCCCCAAAGAACCTTCCCTTTCTTTGGGCATCTGGTGATTGACTCTCTGGGTAAAGTAAGCAGTGCTGATGTGTATGAAGGGTGCTCTGCAGAAATAAATTGTGTGAAGGATGGGTGAGAGCTTAGAGAAGAAATGCTGGCCCTGGCAAAAGACATAAGAACCCTGGAGGCTGTGCTCACCGCTCTGTGAGTGATGGACCCATCCAGTCTGAGTTACTACCACATGCCAGATTATCATTTTGAATAGTTCCATACGGCTGCAGGAGGCACAGGCGGGAGCTCACCACAGCCACTTTCATAATCACCTGATTTTGGCCTGGGGTGCTTGCTGGCATATAGACACCAGAGGACAATTATTACTATTATTTTTTACCTGGGTGCCGAAAGTCCACAAGATTAGTGAAATTAATTACACCTTGAGCATATTTGAAATCTTAGCAATTGAGAGGCCAGAGAGTGAACCAGAAAGTAGGTCCCCAAGTCCTCAGGCCCCTGGGGGTGGGGTGGGGGCTCCCTGACATCCCCATACTTTGTATCCATTGTAAAAAGCCAGTTGTATGCTAGGTTTATAGGATATTTGCTGGATTTACAGAGAGGCTTGCTTCTGAAAAGCCACATTCAGAGGCATGGTGGTATGCTACTAAGATCGCCCAAGTAGGGGTCGGAAGACAGGTTAGAAATCCAAGATTAGCCTCTGACTTGCTCTTTGACTCTAAGTGAATCAGACCTCAGCAAGCCTCAGTTTCCCCATCTATGAAATGAAAAAAATATTATAGCTGCTCTCTCTAACCCATAGTGATGTTGGTTGGATCAAAAGACATAATACATTTGAAATTACTTTCCAAGCTGCGAAACCTTTTTATAAACATGAGACACTGTTGGGATCTGTGTCAATCTCTTTCCCTTTTCTTCTTTTTCCCTCTCTCTCCTTTCCCTTCCTCAGGCCTGCTTTGCATCAGCCTAGGTTGTTCACAGGGTGTCTATGGAGGAGTCCTCTGTATTCTGCTTATATTTTCCATACCTCAACTCAAACATGTTTCTTCTATTCCTTTTCCTAGTGGTGGTAGGTTCTCCCCCAACCAGGGTAAAGAGCTCATTTAGAGTCAGGCAGTCATGACATAATTGTCACTTTGGGGTATGTGCTACTTCATAGCATGTGTTCCTATGAAGAAATGGAGCTGTGAATGTGGGAATTTGAGTCAGGAAGATTAAGGTCAGAGCCCCCAAAGTCCCCATGCCTGCAGGTCGGGTTAGGTGAGGTGAACATAAAGCCCTACAATCCCCAGAGCTTACTTCTTTCTGGAACCTGACTCCCAGCACCTACCTACTCTGGAGAGCCAAGGACGCTGCCGTGTGTATTAAGCATTTGGTCTGGGAGTACAGTCTCAGAGCAGCCTTCTAAATATTATATTCAGGTTTGGTCTGCCTTTGAACTTGCTAGTGTTTCCCCGTCCCTGGAATTTCAAACTGAGGGCTCAGAGCACCATGCTATAGCCCAACCTGTAGTTGATCTTACATGCCCTGAGCCAAGTGCCTGCAACAAAAACTAGTCAAATCCTATATTTAACTTGGTGCATCATTCATACTTTAGAAGATGTTGTGGATCGATCAGAACAGGCAGGCTCTGGGGAAGCTTAGCCCAGGCAAGAAGAAATGGCTTGGAATGCAAGTGAATACCTCAAAGACAGGCAAGAAATCCATCTTTTATTAATTGCTTTATTCATTGATTGGTTGAATCATTCATCCCCTCACTGAAATGCATTGTGGTTTACTGTGTCCTAGGCACACTCCAGCAGGGTTTCGAGGAGAAGGATGAAATGTTTGAACTGAGCCTGGGAGGAAAAATAAATATCTTGATAGGAAGAGATACAGAAGAGTAATAGAATGTGCATACTGGCTAAAGGAACACCAACAGTAAAGGCTAAGGAAGTAGACGAAGTGGTGTGTTAAACAGGGAAAATGACGGAAAGGAGTGGGAGGTGAGGCCAAACGTGGATAGAGTGAGAATTCAATGGACCTGATGGAGCAGACTAAGGGGTCTATACATTTTGCTACAAACAGTGGGGATCCATTTGTATTTGTATTTTTACTTTTTTTGAGACAGAGTCTTGCTCTGTCACCCAGGCTGGAGTGCAGTGGTGCAATCTTGGCTCACTGCAACCTCTGCCTCCTGGGTTCAAGTGATTCTCCTGCCTCAGCCTCTGAGTAACTGGATTACAGGCATGCACCACCATGCCTGGCTAATTTCTGTATTTTTAGTAGAGACGGGGCTTCACCCTGTTGGCCAGTCTGGTCTCAAACTTCTGACCTCAAGTGACTCGCCTGCCTCAGCCTCCCAAAGTGCTGAGATTATAGGTGTGAACCACCATGCCCGGCCCCTCTGTCTGTACTTCAAAAGCTGAGACAGGATATCATCAGCCTGTGGTGTTAAAAAGGCAGTGTCAGCCACAGCATCAGGGGAGTGGTGAAGGGGGCAGGGGACAGGATGAAGGCAGGGAGAACAGTTAGAAGGTGAATGCCAGAGGGGTGACAAGGGGCAGCCATGGGCAGTGACGATGGGAATGGAAGGGGGAATAGCATGAAGAGATGCTCTGGAGGTGGAGCTGCCATAACCAGGCAGCAGCCAGGATGTGGGATGTGAGGGAGAAGGAGGGACCAGCTGGAAAGACCAGAGGATGATGGCAAGAAAACATACTCAAGAGCAGAAGCAGGTGGTGAGTGGGAAGGTGGACTCTGTTTTGGCCACGCTGAGCTTGGCGCGAAATCCTATGAGACATTCAAGGGAAGCTCCAAAGCAAGCATTTGGGGAGGCAAGCCTGGAGCCCTAGAGAGCCAGCGGCTTCAGGACAGGCAGCTGTGTCTGTACGCGGCACTGTTTGGTGATGCTGGAGTCTTCTGTCTACCATTAGAAGCTCCGAGATGCGGAAAAAAAAAATTGGAGAAAGGAGGAGAACTGATTTCTTCCCTCTCCTTTCTTCTCCTTTTCCTACATGGCTTCTTTTCCCTTCTACTCTGCAGTATTTTATTACATGGACAGACAAGCCCATGCTGCCCTCTCCACTCCAGCATCTCTTTCTTTCTTCCTTCCCTCCTTCCCTCCTTCCCTCCTTCCTTCCTTCCTTCCCTTCCTCCTTCCCTCCCTTCCTTCCCTCCCTCCTTCCTTCCTTCATTCCTTCCTTCCTTCCCTCCCTCTTCCCTTCATTCCTTCCTTCCCTCCCTCCCTCCCTCCCTCCCTCCTTCCTTCCTTCTTTCCTTCTTTCTTTCTCTCTCTTTCTTTCTTATGGAGTCTCGTTCTGTTGCCCAGACTAGAGTGCAGGGTCTCGATCTCTGCTCACTACAACCTCCGCCCCCCCGGTTAAAGCAATCCTCCTGCCTCAGCCTCCCAAGAACCTGGGATTACAGGCATGCGCCACCACACCCAGATAATTTTTGTATTTTTCGTAGTGACAGGGTTTTATCATGTTGGCCAGGCTGGTCTTGAACTCCTTGGAACCTCAGGTGATCCGCCCGCCTCAGCCTTCACTCCAGCATCTTTCTATTTTTGTGGAGTAAGTGACGGGAGGCCAGGGACTGAGGCAGCAGTCCCAAGATGAGCAGAGCCCTAAGTAAGGCTGAAGGAGACGAGGAAAGGATGCTCCCCTACAGAAGACTACCTGTGGCCAAAAGGAGGCCGCACCCTATAATTAGTACATGTTTCTGAATGTTTCCTAAGATCATGCTACCACATAACACCATGCATATTCGTTTATGACCTGCTCTTGATTTACCCGGTTCAACACACCTTTTCTGTTCTCCCCGGCAGTGATGTGGTTTCCACCCCTGGATCTAGTGTCTGGCAAGCCATGTCCACCTCTGCATGTGGCTGATGGTATTTCTCTCACAGAGAAGACTCTTACCCTTTTCTCTCCACATTGTAAGTAAATCTTACCTTCTTTTTGGGTTCAGTATAAGCCCCAGCTTCTCCAGGCCACCTTCCCCAATTAATTCAGCTCACTGGGTAAATTCACCTCCTGCACAAAACAGAGAGTGTGCCGGTTTGAACACTGAATTCCATATCTCCTGTATTGTTTCCTAATGATTTTAATAAACTGCCCTCTCCTTCATGCTAAGGCATCACCTTCACTAAAATATAGGGCAGGAAGAACACTTGGAGACTCCTGGCCCTTATTGTCTCCTCTTTCCTCTGTTGTGTGGATCTAGGTAATTGGTAGAAAGAAGAATGACAAATCCTAGAAAGCTCATGACATATTCTTTAGAAAAGGCAAAGTGCCACATTTTCTTTATCCAGTCTATCATTGATAGGCATTTGGGTTGGTTCCAAGCCTTTGTTATTGTGAATAGTGCCCCAATAAACATATGTGTTCATGTGTCTTTATAGTTGAACAATTTATAATCTTTTGGGTCTATACCCAGTAGTGGGATTGCTGGGTCAAGTAGTATTTCTAGTTCTAGATCCTTGAGGAATCGCCACACAGCCTTCCACAATAGTTGAACATGGAATACTATACAGCCATAAAAAAGGATGAGTTTATGTCCTTTGCAGGGACATGGATAAAGCTGGAAACCAACATTCTCAGCAAACTAACACAAGAACAGAAAACCAAACATTGTATGTTCTCACTCATAAGTGGGAGTTGAACAATGAGAACACATGGACACAGGGAGGGGAACATCACACACCAGGAGCTATCTAGGGGTGGGAGGCTAGGGGAGGGACAAAATAAGGAGAAATACGTAATGTAGATGATGGGTTGATGGGTGCAGCATATCACCATGGCATGTATATACCTATGTAACAAACCTGCACATTCTGCACATGTACCCCAGAACTTGAAGTATAATAAAAAAAAAGAATAAAAGAAAAAGCAAAGTGCTACTCAAGAAGAGTGAGAAGAAATAACAGCTCAAGAAAACCTGAAGAATGGGGTGGGAAGGCAGGACTGCCAGAGCTACAGTGGATCAGAGGTTTTGACGATCTAGGGCACAAGTTTTGGAAAAGCTGCTCTCCTTCAGTGAGGAGAACAGAGATGAAAAACGGGTGGCGATGATTTGGATATTGTAGTTTGTCATGACACACAAAGCTTTGGGGGCATTTTAAAACAATTTAAACTGTTTTTCCTTTTATTGCTATTAATATTAAAAAGAAATTCAATTGTATTTCTACTGTAATTAATAAAGTATAAAATAAATTGCAAGTAACTTTGTGTCAAGAATATTTTAAACTCTTATTGTCATTGAGAACAGTGAACAATCCCTGGGACATTTTAGAAAAAAAAATCAATAAAGTTTTTAATGAACATGGATTATGTGCCTTGCTTATGCTAGATACTGTGGGCAATTTCAAAAAACAAATCAATAAAAATTTTATTCAAAGTATTGTTTAAGAGGTATTTAAAATATACAAAAGAAGATGGTAGCTGCCGTCCATATGGCACCATCCAAAAAATAACATATTAGTCTTCGTTTTTAAGAAAAATTACCTTCTTTGTAAAAAAAATACAAAAAACAAAAAATAAGTGAATGATTTAGGTTTTAAACAATACAGGAAAACACAGAGACAACTAAAAATCACCCTTAAATCACACCATCCGATAGTGATTATGATTTTGTCTAAGCAAACATCATTCTGAATGTCTTTCTGTACAAACATAAAGATAGAAGGGGTAGAGTAAGCTACACTTTTAGGGAAACAGTTACATGACAGACCTTATTTTAAAACAAATTTAACAAATTTATTTTAATGTAACAGGGGGAAAATCTCATATTAAACTGTAAGAATCCCTGAACTTCAAATAATTACATTGTCACCACAGGGGAGAGCTTTTCTTAAAAGATCGCTTTTTGTTTAAAAAGGGAGATTAAAACTCATTAAGAGGTGAGAGTTGGCTTTCTTAAGTGGTGTTTGCCCATTTAATCTCTCCATCTCTGTTTTTGAAACTTATTTTAATTTTTTGGTCATCTACATTGACAATCATTATCTAGGCTACTTTTTCATGGCAGTAATTTGGTTCCCAGAGATGTCTGTTGTGTTCCTTGCTTTTAAATTTATTTATTGGTGACAAATGATGTTTTGGTTCCCAGTTGTTTTTCCCCCGTTTTAAGATTTCAATCTCACTTTTTATGTCATTTTGCTGTTTTATTGTCTTATTCATGAATTCTCATTTTACTGACAATTTCTTATTAGGTTATTTTGTATCAAGGGTTGGTGAATAATTTATGTAGATGAGGCTAGATATTCAAATGTTTTAGGCTTTGTGTGCAAAGCTACACAACTCTGGCATTATAGACTTAAAGCAGCGGTATAGCATACATCAACCAATGAGTGTGGTGTGTTCCAATAAAGCTTTATTTACAAAAATAGATGGTGAACCATTTATGTATGTCTCCTTTGTTTAGCATCTGCATCTGCTAATGACTTTATGTGTGTGGGAAGGGGCTTGCTATAGTTTGGATATTTGTCCCCCTAAAACTTCACATTGAAATTGGATCCCTCATTTTGGCAGTGGGGCTCAGTGGGAGGTGTTTGGGTCTCAGGGGAAGATCCCTCATGAATGACGTGGTGCTGTTTCCACAGTAATAACTGAATTCTTGCTCTCTTGGTTCCCATGAAATCTGGTTGTCAAAAAAAGCCTGACACCTCTGTTATCACTCCCTCTTGCTTCCTGTCTCACCATGTGATCTCTGCACACACCAAGTCCCTTTCCCCTTCCTCCATGAGTGGAAACAACCAGAGGCCCTCACCAGAAGCAGATGCTGGTGCTATTCTTCTTGTACAGCCTGCAGAACCATGAGTCAAATAAACCTCTATTCTTTATACATTACTCAGCCTCAGGTATTCTTTTATAGCAACACAAATGGACTAAGACAAGAATATTCCTGTTTAAAAAAGTTTGTTGTGGAATAGGAGGGAGAAAATGTTAGATGCAGTTTCAAGTGATTATTTTAACCCAAATATACTACAGGATTTTTTTTTTAATTGTTGTTTTTTTGGGACATTAGTCTCATGGTTATTGTGGTCATGGCTGAGACTGGCCACTGGCAGAATGGCTCTACTTGGATGGAAAAAGCCCCAGAGAAGTATAGCAACTTGCTCAAAACACATGAAAGATCAGTCTTAAAGGTGAGATTTGAACACAGATAATTTTTTTTTTTTTTTTTTTGAGACAGAGTTTCACTCTTGTTGTCCAAGGCTGGAGTGCAGTGGCATGACTTCAGCTCACTGCAACCTCTGCCTCCCAGGTTCAAGTGATTCTCCTGCGTCAGCCTCCTGAGTAGCTGGGATTACAGGCATGTGCCATCACATCCGGCTGATTTTGTAGTTTTAGTAGAGACGGTGTTTCACTATGTTGGTCAGGCTAGTCTTGAACTCCTGACCTCAGGTGATTCACCAGGCTTGGCCTCCCAAAGTGCTGGGATTATGGGTGTGAGCCAACACACTGGGCCGAATGATTAAAAAAAAAATTAATTAAAGTGAAGTTCACAAAACATAACATTAAGTATTGTAAAAAGAACAATTAAATGGTGTTTTGTACATTCACAGTATCTAACCGTCACTTCTATTCAGCCCAAACACATTTTTATTGCCCCCAAAGGAAGTTGTATCCCCATAAAGCAATCACTCTTTATTTTCCCCTCACCCCAACCCCTGGCAACCATCAATCTGTGTTCTGATTCTATGGATTTCACTATTTTACATATTTTATACAAACAGATTTAAAGGATATATACTGCTTAGTGTCTGGCTTCATTCACTTAGCATAATACTTTTGAAGTCCATCCATATTGTAGCATATATTAGTACTTCATTCTCTTTGTGGCTGAAAACATTTCATGGTACGTATATACGACAGTTTGTTTATTCATCTGTTGATGGACATTTGGGCTGTTTCCACCTTTTTGCTTTTTCAAATGGTGCTGCTATGAAGGTATATGTAGATGTATTTGTCTAGTCCCTGTTTTCAATTCTTTTGGGTATATCCAAGGTGTGGAATTGTTGAAACATATGGTAATTATATGTTTAACTTCTTGAGGAACTGCCAAACTTTTCCCCAGAGGCTGAACCATTTTACATTCGATGTTCATGTTTTCCAATTTTGCCACATCCTTGGCAACACTTGCCATTTTCTGAGGTTTTGTTTTGTTTTGTTTTGTGAACACAGATTTTGACTTCCAGTGTTCTTATCTTAGGAGGTTATAGAATTTGTCTTACATTTTCCACTTGTTGGGTTTTTTTTTGTTATTATAATACCCGGCATATTTCAAGACACATAACTCATGTCATTAATTGATATATTTTCTCCAGAAAGTATAAATTCTCCTGAAGTGCTCATAGATCTTAATAACAATAAAATTTCAAAATATTGTTTAAACAAAGTTAGTTGTAATCCATTTTCAAGTTTAAGAATCGCAGTTGAATTAACAGCTGAATCTCTTTATAATTCTCATTCTAGGAGAAATAGGAAGGCCCACATGCCCATCTGCGATGGTTGATGTGGAGGTGTTTACTTCCTTGGGTAGGATATTGGACAAGATGGTTGCTAACGTCCTTTCCAACGATGCCTTTAAAATTAGAATTTGAATATTTATGGAGGCCTTTCTGAGAAACTACAAAGCCCTGAGAATGTTGTAATGCATATGGATTTGCTATCTTGTTATATTAGAGGAGAATAGGAGCTAATGTCTCAAAATCCCACCAAGAGGGGGTGTTACAAGTCAGAAGGCCAAGGGTCACTGCTCTTGTGTTACCAGGGGAGGGTGTCCAGGTTCTTGGCATCTTGAACAAAGAATTGGACAAAATGCACAAACAAAACAAAGAAAGAATGAAGCAACAAAAGCAGAAATTTAGTGAAAATTAAAGTATACCCCACAAGGTGGGAGCAGGCCTGAGCATAGGGGCTCAAGAGCCTGGTTACAGAATTTTTTGCAGTTTAAATACCCTCTGGAGGTTTCCCAGTGGCCATTTGGTGTACACTTCATACAAATGAAGTAGTGGCCTGCAGTCAGATTGGTTGGGGAGAGCAACCAATCAGAGGCTAAAGTGAAGTTACAAAGTTACACTTCTATGCAAATGAAGACTTGGCCCCAGTCAGAGGTACTTTCAATTTTCCATCTGCCATGCAGAAAAAGTGGGGGTGGTTTGCAAAGGGAATAGCCTCTGGTCCTTTTGTTACTTAGGTGTGGAAAGCTAGGGTTTTCCTTCTGGTTTAGTTCTAGGAAGTCAGTGTGAATTAGCCCTGAGTTTCCTGCCTCCAGACCCTATTCTCCTGCCTCAGGTGGAAAGCCTGAGGGAGGAACAGGTAAGTGAATCTTCTGGTTTGACTCCCCAGATTGCCAGCCGCACTCCAGTGCAACCCTAGACTCCGGCTATGGTTAGCTGGCCCATTTCCTCAGAATCTGCAATTTCATAAATCTGCCGCAAAACCAGCCAGGTGCATGGAACCCAGGCCTGACATTCCCCTGGCAAGGAGAGACATAAACTCTTGCATCCAGACCTCCAGCTCTGCTGCACTTGGAACCATCGTGAAAATCACATCTGGCTTTTGGAAAGGAAATACTACTTTCCCATTTCTCTCTTTCATCTTTTCCACCTTTGACAGACAGACTTACCCTACATCCTCATTGAGGACATTTTATTTTATTTTTGAGATGGAGTCTCACGCTGTCGACCAGGCCAGAATGCAGTGGTGCGATCTCAGCTCACTACAACCTCCTCCTCCCAGGTTCCAGTGATTCTCCCTGCCTCAGCCTCCTGAGTAGCTGGGATTACGGGCATGCACCATCATGCCTGGCTAATTTTTGTATTTTCCAGTAGAGACAGGGTTTCACCATGTTGGCCAGACCGGTCTTAAACTCCTGACGTCAGGTGATCCACCTGCCTCAGCCTCCCAAAGTGCTGGGATTACAGGCGTGAGCCACCTCACCTGGCCGAGGACATTTTAAAAGAAAACCTTCTTCTTTGAGGTTCACGTTGCTCCAGAGAAGGGAAGGTGCTCTCCGAAAGAGATGATGACAGAAAAGCCCCTTTGTAATATGGGGCTGGCATCTACCTGTCCGGACGTGCAGAACTGCAAATCAAGTAGGCCTTTTGCAACATATACACATGGAATGAGGTTTATTTATGAGTGAGAAGAAACCTATAAGGAAGAGTTATTAAGTCCAGGAGGGACTGATTTATGTCATAGTAAAATTCAGACTGTAGTTCAGCTAGAGGAATGACAGTCCCTGACAGGTGTCCGTGAATAAATCCCCCATCTTCTAAAGCATTCTCTTCTCTTCGCTAGCCACTGGCCAGATTTTTCAGCCAGCTTAGAAACTTGCTCAGCCTGCTTTTCTTCTCCTTTCCTTCCCTGTTATGATCTTCACAGGAGACGAGTGGGAGGGAGCCACACACCCAGCCAGCTTTGAGAAATCCTTGAGTTTTCATCACCCTATACAGGTTTGCAGAGCCCGGACACGAAGCTGTTTCCCCGCGGGCTGGTGGACACTGGCTAAGAGATCTGAGGAAGCCAGAGTAGGTGTCAGCAGAGATACCTGGCTTCTGTCAATAGACGCACAGAATCACAGCATCCCCCTGGGCTGGAGCCCACAGTGTCCTGCCTTTTAAGACTGTTGGTAGGAACCATTTAATGAGATCCTGGCCTCCAGCAGCTATGGCTTCTAAGAAGCTCAGCATACTCAGATCTCTGGCCAAGAGTTCTGCACCCAAGGATGCAACAGAGACTGTCCTCTGTGGATATACACAACTGGGGCTTCCTTGGACTACAGACCTTATCTGCATTCAGGTGGATGCAAAGTCTTTTCGGCATCTACTGCAGTGGTTTGTGTCTGCATGTATAATTGTTCAGAAAGCACAGAGTGGCTCTGTTAACAGAGGTGGGGTGCTGAGTGCATAAATGAGGTTAGAAGTCAGCTATCATCTATCTATCTATCTATCTATCTATCTATCTATCTATCTATCTATCTAAATACCAATAGCTATTATCTAACTTTATATTTGTCTATTAATGCACAAAGCAATACAGCGTCCAAGACCAAAATCTCCTTGGGAAACCTTATCAAATGGACACTTTATGATTAATTACAGTCTTTTCTTCCTTAATATAACCTGATATAGCGGCCTTCATTGCAGGAATGAATATCATACATGTGGAAACTCCTTGAGACACCCCTTTTAGCTAACTGTGATATCAGCCTGTGAAAGTGTTCCATTAGCATTCCCAAAGTAAAGGATTAAAAACATATTATCCACTTGTGTGGTGCCAAGGCTTTTGTGGGCAAGAACGAGAGGTGGCCTGAGTTTAGGCACTCAGTGTTCTCAATCATCAGTCAGTCGATCATGACCCATCTGGAAAGAAGGGGAGATACTGCTTTCTGATGTATGGGTAGAGGAGAGCTAAACCCAGGACCTTGTCTCAGCCCTAGAGTCAACCATTCTACTGCCTCTTCTTCATCCCAGAAAGCTGGCAAATCACTGCAAATTCTGTTACTGTTATTACCCAGAGCTGGGGAAGGAGGAAGCTTATCCAGCTCTCAGCTGAGAGATTAGCCCTGGAGCAGAAAATGTGTGTGGCTTCAGTGTGAGAGGTTCTTCCCCAGGGTGGAAGCGAAAGAGGATGTGATCCTCTGCATAAAACCAGATGGACAAATCCTCAGAATTTTAGGTCAGAACACAGTGTCAGATCTCCCTGGCTATTTGGTATCCCCTTTCCCATCTGCAAAATGGGGAAAAAAATCAAGCAACATATACCTGATCTTTTTTTTTTCCTCTTTTTTGAGACAGAGTCTCACTCTGTCACTCATGCTGAAGTACAGTGACACAATCTCGGCTCACTACAACCTCCACCTCTGAGGTTCAAGCGATTCTCCTGCCTTGGCCTCCCGAGTAGCTGGGACCCATGCTTGTGCCACCATGCCTGACTAATTTTTGTATTTTTAGTAGAGACAGGGTTTTACTACACTGGCCATGCTGGTCTTGAACTCCTGACCTTAGAAGACTCACCTGCCTTGGCCTCCCAAGTGCTGGGATTACAGGCAGGAGCCACTACACCCAACCATATCTGATTGTATAATAGCATTCTAGATATCTCTTTACCTAAATCCTACCGATATTTAATGGGTTATTTTCACTTATCAATCTTCCATTTCTCTCTCCCTGATCCCTCAGGGAAAACAAAACTCTTCTTAAGCCCCTAGATCTCTCATGATCTGTTCTAGAACACATCTCTCTCTATATATATGTGTGTACATATCATATATATATATATACATATATATATATATATCACATATATATATATTTCTCTTAAATTTTCATGTTTAAGTCTCAATATTCCAGAAAAGTTTTGAGTAGACCCATTGTCACATATACATATCTTGGGGTCTTCTGGGGATCCTAAATTAGAGATGGCAGTGGAATAAATATGTCTCTAGATACACGTATTGATGGGCATTGATCCTGATAACTTTTTCCAGAATGTCAGAGCTCTAAAATTTATCAACCAAGCGTCATTGTTCTCATGACAGCCCTGGCACTTCCTGATGCCCAGAAGTCATCATGGAAGATGGCATTGAAAATGGTCATGTCACCTAAGACAGATTCGTGTCTTTACCGCAGTCCCTGAGATAGGCTCTTGCTTGGAGAGTTCCAGTCATATCAAAAAGGCCAGGGAGGCTGGAATAAAGTGAATGGAGGGAAGGATAGTGGAAGGTGAGGTCAGAAAGTTACCAGGAACCAAGCCACCATGGGATTGGGATCAGATTCTAAGTGGTTGAAAGCCATTGGAAAACTAAGCAGAGGAGTGATATGATCAAACTTAGGTTTTGGAAATCTCAGATTCTGTTCCTCCTGCTCCTTCTCAGCCCCCTCTGGTGCTGGCTGCACGTGGCAGGAAGCAGCCCCTTCATCCCACAGCCTTGACCTTTGCATTCTTCTCCCCACACTGAGGGGTCCATCAGGCACAAAAGTGACATTAAATGGATACGGTCAGTCCCAGCAAAACTGTAGTGTTAACCCACTGTATTTTCTATCTCATTTTTGGTTTGTATGGGGAATTTTTTGTTGTTGTTAGCATTCACTGATCCCCCTCAAATATATAGGGTCCTTGGACAGTTTTGGATGATGTTCTTTAGAAAGGGAAGACCTTGATAAAGTCATCTATGCTGTTATGTTGTTAGAGACAACAAAGATAACCAACTAGGTAGATGGAGGAAAGAATGGAGTGTTCGGGTTTTAACAGAGGATGGCTGAAAAGGCCAGAGACAAACGCAAAGAAATATATCTTATAAGAAGAAATTCCAAGCAGCAGTGGCATGAGGGGACACAAGTCTACCTTTGCTGCAGTTGGAATGGTGAGGGTGGCCGTGGACTCTGCACATGGGCCTGCGCTGTACCAGGAAGGTGGACTATGACCAGACCTCCCCACCAGGGCCCACAGAGGCTTCTGCATCTCTGTTCTCATCACTCGATAACGCAGTGGCCTGGCAATCTCTCCCCTTCAGCACTGGCAGGGACAACATTCTTTAGAGGTGAAAGTACAGTTTAATTTCTAGGCTCACCCAGGCGTGGACTGGGCTGCATAGGACCCGATAATGAAATATTGCTGGTGTATATTTGATCATGTGCCAAGCGGCTCTGCCACACAGCTTGGATGGAATGAATGCATTCCTGTGGAGGTCTGCACCCCTGTCCTCCTGGAGGTGGGGAGAGTTCAAGAAAGCCAGGACTTTGTTGCTTGAATTCTTCATGTTCTCCTAGCGGTGAGAGACCTTCACTCCTCCCAGCCCCTCCTCCCCTGGACAAATGTGGAGAGAGCGGGAGGAGGGAACAGAAGAGCCAAAAGGAACTGCTTCTCCCTCCATTCGCTCTGCTCTAAGCTGAGATCCTACAGAGAAAGGTATTTCTCTCACTGCAGTTTCCCAGTGACAATGGGGTCAAAGAAAGCATTTTTCAAAAAGAGCTGCTTTTCTCAATTTATGGGTGAGCATCCAGTAGCAAGCAGGAAAATGAAATAGGTCTCTGTTATCTCTCCCCCAAAAAGAGACAGCCCATACAAGGGAAGGAGATAATTCCCGTCTGGCTTTTATATGTCTCATAAAACGCACTGTGCAGGCATGTAAAATATACAGGACTGGGCAGACATATGAAGTAGAGAAAGGTACAAGCCTGGCTGCTTGTGCTTTTTGAGTTGGCAGACAGCAAAGTGGAGCGCTTTTAAAACAATTCTCCTTTTTGTGAGAACAAGGCTAACAGCAACAGAAATGCCCACACAGGCAGCCCTTGCTTGGACATTTCATGGCAGATGAACGCATGGGTGTGAAGAGTAATGATAATAATAATAATATGGAAAAATAGGCTGGGTGCGGGGTCTCACGCCTATAATCCCAGCACTTTGGGAGGCTGAGGCAGGTGGATCACTTGAGGCCGGGAGTTCCAGACCAGCCTGGCCAACATAGTGAAACCCATCTCTACGAAAAATACAAGAAAAAAAATATTAGCCAGCCATGGTAGCAGATGCCTGTCATTCCAGCTACTAGGGAAGCTGAGGCAGCAGAGTTGCTTGAACCCAGGAGGTGGAGGCTTCAGTGAGCCGAGATTGTACCATTGCACTCCAGCCTGGGCAACAAGAGCAAAATCCATCTCAAAAATAAAATAAAATAAAATAAAATTGTGAACTAATCATATTAAAATGCTTCTTTTTTCACTTCGTGGATCCATGACTGGGCTTTTGGCTTGCTGGGATCCAGCTCTCCCTTAGAGTCTTGTAGTGTTTGGTCTGTCCGTCTGCATATCTGCTCACAATATTTAGCCCAAGTCATGCATGCTAATTTGCCCAGGCACACACATGTGTATACTGTCATCTCAGCCCCAGTCCTCTAAAACTGACTGTGGGTGCTCTTGCTGGAGACGGCCTCATGAAAATGTATGCCAAGTTCACAGCCTTCTTTCAAAAGGGAGGACTGGGGCATACTGTAGGAGCCTGGTCCCTATGTTAGGTGCACTGTCCTTAGAAAATCTCCCACCATGTCCTCTACTCTTTGGTCAAAGGGAATTCAAGAAGCTTAAATGACAACACATATCAAACCTTCCTAAGAACTAGCGGAGAAGCAGGTCATGGAATGAGGGATGGAGGAGGGACAGCATCCGTTCTCTGAAAGCAAGACCACTTAGATTTGAACCTGGAATATAATCTTAGTTCTAAAGCCCAGGGACACTGGGCACAGTGGCTCAGTTCTGTAATCCTAGCACTTTGGGCAGCCGAGGGAGGAGGATTGCTTGAGTCTAGGAGTTTGACACTAGCTTGGGCAATATAGTAAGGCTCTGTTTCTACAAGTAATTAAAAAATTAGTAGGCATGGTGGGACATACCTGTGGTCCCAGCTACTTGTGGGGGCTGAGGTTGGAGGCTGGCTTGGGCCCTGAGGTCAAGGCTACAGTGAGCTGTGGTTGTGCCACTGTACTCCAGCCCAGGCAACAGAGGGAGACTCTGTCTCAAAAATAAAAAGGAAATAAAATAAAATAGCTTAGGGATGAGGGATGAGGACCTCTGGGTTCCTGAGTCAAAACAGAATAGTGTGGCAAAGGTGGATGAGATTATTTATGCTTCTTCTCTCTCCTTCTCTTCCTTACTCTTTCTTTCTAGCCCTTTCACAAGTAATTCTGAGAAATTCGAATGCATGCGGTACCATGCTAAGGTTTAAAGGCAGCAGAGTTAGAGTCTCCTAAGAATCAGTGTTCATTAATTTTTTAGTTCTCTAAGCCAAAGTAGGGGCTTTTAGCAATCCAGACTTACAGTGCCTGCCCAGGCTCACAGCATCAGAACTGCAAAGGGATGGGGTCCAGGACTCTGTATTTTTTAAAGTTACACAGGGGTCCTCATAGGCAGGCAGTGTAAGAACCACCGCCCTTCTCCACTTCTATCTTCCCAGAAAGCAGTTAGCTGCCCCAGCCCTGTACAATGGAAGGGCACAGGATTTGAGACCAGGCAGTTTGATTTCACAGGAGTGCTATGGTTTTCTGGTATGAACCTTTTTGAAATTCAAACTCTTTACCTCTGGAGTGGAGGTGATGATAGCACCCAACTTCTAAGGTTTGGATGGGACCAAATGTGACTGTATATGCCAACATGCTTTCTAAACTGCACGGGGCTGTGACTGTGCCTCCTCTCCTCTGAGCTCAGATCTTTCTTCAGGGCTATCAACTGCTTCTCTTTCCCTCTAGCTCTGAGGAGGACCTGTCCCTCCATCTGTTATGCTCCTACCACTGAGCAGAAGCCCTCATCCTTTACTCAGGGGTTCCACCAGCCCCTTTTTCTGCCTACATGCATAGATCACTTCATTTTTAAAATCTCTTTCCTCAGAAACACTCTTCTATTAAGCTATCATTTGACTTCTCTCCTTTCCTTCTTCAATAGACTTCTGAAAATATATAATTTCTTTGCTGCACCATTTTATCTCTATCCCCTCATTCCAACTTTTTAATGTTTGCAACATGCTGTCTATACCTTGCACTAAAGCTACTCCCCAAAAGGTAACCAATGGCCACCTGCCACTGGCTAACCAACGGGTCTCCTTCATACTCCCTGCAGTGTTCAGCGCCCTTGCTCCATCTCCTTAGAGGCGTTCATCCGGTACGACGTGTGGGCTGTGCCACCTTTTCACCACCTGTGGTTTCAGATGAACCTCTGTACAGATGCTCTCAGGTGTGTGTGTGTGTGTAGCTCCAGTTCTGTATGGATCACTGCCCGCTCTGTATATCTATCCATTTATTTACCATGAGGGAACTTCCTACTCAACATGCTTAGCTGGAGCTATCACCCTTTTCTCCTCCTTTTGTGTATCAATCAGCATGCTTCCGGCTGCAGGTAATGGAAGACTCAACTAAAAATAGCTTTAATAAGTATAAAATTGCATGCTTTTATATCCCAGTAAGTGTGGGAACAAATAGTTCTAGGTCTGGTTGATTCAGTGGCATCAAAGGGACCAGGTTGTTTCCATCTGTTTACTTTTCCATCCTCAGGGTATTCAGTTGGTTTTTTTGGGACTGGTTCTCCTTTGGATGCCAAGACAACCACAGCATTTCCAGATGATGTGCAAAGATGTAATATCAAAAGGCAGGAAAAGGGACTGTTCTTCAAACAGCTCTTTTCAAGAGCTGGGAAAATCCATTCCAGTTGACCTCCAGGATAACTCATGTCTCACTGGATAGAATCACATCATATGTCCTGTCTAAACTGCTCATTGGGAAGGGGACTGGAAAGACCTCAACTGCCTGAGCCTCAAGTCAAGCACTTGGCAGCTCTAGAATGTTCGTGAAAAAGAAATGGAGGCATGAGATGACGTTGGATAGTCAACCGAGTCAGCTGCCCATACTCACCACACCCTTAAACAACAGCCCCTCCCATTCTCCATCCTTACCACACCTACCACCTCTCTCTCTCTATTCCAAACATGCAACGATACTTCCACTTTCTGATCTCAATACAAAGTACTGTGCCTCTATTCTTATGCTGTCCTTTAAACATGGAATCTGGTACTTTGTTTTGTTATCTACCAACATTTTATCAGAGACTTCACCTGGCAGGGGAGGGAGTGGGAGGCAGGCCTCACAGCTCAGGCAACCTCTTTTGTATATCCACTGTACACTGGACATCTTTCTAGCATCGCTCTATTGCACTCTGTGCGATTGTTACTGAGGACTGTGTTTCCTTTGAGGGCAGAAAACCTGCTGATTAACTTCTATATGCCCAGTGCTTAGCACAGTGGAAGCAGGTGATAGGTTTCAATAAGTGTAGGTCAGATCAAAGAATGAGTAAATAGTTTAATATAGACAGTCATATCTGATTAAATTATGCCTCTGCCATTGCAGTCAGCCCAATCCCCATCCCCAGTGAAGATACAGAGTTCTTCCCTGATGCTTCAAAGGCCAATGAGATCACTGGGCCCAGGGAAGATGCCTGAGTTTTCCAAAGCCCATCTTAGGAACAGGGTAGTATTTGGACAAGATATTTTTGGAAAGAAGCTTATAAGTAAAACACAGACCAGAAGGTAGCCTGGCAAGGGTATATTTATCCTCCACAAAGTTCACACTCATCATAGTCTCTTAGGTCAGAATCCTTAAGAAAATCCTACCAACAGCTATAGTCTATGACGTAGGCCACACAGTATCTTACCCATAAGGGAACCTATAAGAATAAGTGGATTTTTTTCCCCAGCAGCATTAACATTAATGATACAATTTTGGGTGCTTCAGAAGAGCACTGCCTTGATGTAAGGCTGGACTCTGTCCAAGTGTCTGGGAAAGGTGTCTGCTGAATGTATACGTCTCTGTGGCTTATTACTGTCCTGAGGCTGAACCCCTAAATGGAACGTGGGCCCTTGGGCTCCTGGTGGGGATAGGTTGGAATGTGAAGCAGGATGGAAGTCCCTTAGTAGCCCAGCGGGTGCCTTGGGGAGCAGCCTGCCTTTATTTATTCAGCCAGATTGATCAGAGCTCCAGCAGGTCAGGCTGGAAGCACCTGGGAGCCCCCCTCTGCCCTGGTGTGGCTATCTTCAGTTTGCACCCTGTCCCCAGGCCAGCCAGACATGGCTGCTGTGACAGAGCTGTTAGTACTAATAAAGCAATTGCAGCAGCTTACATCGGAAAGAACTGCTGGGAACACTTTGCCTTTAAAGTTGGCTGCCCCCTTGGTGGCTACTTGGAGGTTCATGCCATATTCTCTCCCCCAGCTTTCCAGAACACAGTTTGGCTAATGTGGGTCAGAAAATCTGAGAACTAGTCAGGCAGCAACCAAACGAGCCTATAGGCAGGGAATTTTGGCTTCAGATGGCCTTCCCACACCTGCCATTTCTGTACTCTTTATCTCTCCTGAAATACCATCTTTCCTCCCCTCAACCCCCCGAAACAGACACTCTGCTGTCTCACCCAGCCAGCACACTGCTGTCAGCACAGGACTTGATCTTTGTCATCACGCCTGAACATGAATTGAAGACCCCCATTGCATCTCCCAGGAATAAATACTTGCCAGTTAAACCTTCTACCACTTGTGGTATGAAAGACCTTGTTCCCTGTTCAGGTTTCAAGCCTCAGTGAGTAGACAGACATACTCTATGAGCATGCACACACATATACACACACACACAGACATATATACACCTGCAACATTTAAACTTGGGTGTTTTATAGTCTTTGATCCTCACAACAGAAGCAATATTCTTAGCATCTTCATTTTACAGGAAAAAAAACCGAGGTTCAGAAAGGCTAAGTAATCTGTCTGAGCCACAGAGGGAATCCAGCCAAGATTCCTATGGTTCCAGCCTTGACATTTCATAGTTTTGCAACTTTGAGTGGGGATGACTCCACTGGGAAGACAGTCCTATGGACATTCGATGGTAGATGTCTCCACCTCTTCATCCTGAAGCCAGGATCCTCCAAGTGACAAAACTGCATATGACCTTACCCACCCCTGTGCCAGGTCTGGTATCCCACAAAGATGCTACTAATCATGGTGGCCAGACAGTTCTAAAGGACTTTTTCTCCCTAAACCAGCCAATCTCTTATCAACCTTTTAGGGTAAAGGGATTTCACTTACCCCTTTATATCATTTGGTTTATCAACATCAGCATTCAATACTCTCACTTGCTCCCGGTTTAAAAGACCCTCTTACTATCTTTGCTCTCTTTGTGCAGCCTCCCCAGAGACCAGGCGAGGAAGGGGTGTGGATAGGAGCATCTCCCATCATCACTGGGCATGAGTAATTTGTGCTTGCAAATTGCTGGAGACAGCTGGGGAAGGCAAAGAAAAAGTCCTTTTGGAAGCAGAAACAACTGGAGAAATATTGTGCTCTGTGAAACAGATAAGCAGAAGAGCTGTTTATTCCCTTGGTGGCGTGAGGCTCGGCTTTGAGGCAGATAAATCTTTGCTGGTAATACAGTACTTAAACCAGAACTGACACCTTTTTATATCAACTGCAGAGAATTGCTTTTGTGAGGCTCTGATACAAAGGCTGCCGTGGCTCCCTCTTGCATAGCAATTGCTTGGCAGCCTGTTGCTTTTCTCAGTCCTGCCCTTTAGGCAGTTGCCCCTGATCTCAAGGTGGCATCAAAGTCTGAAAAGTGCAGGGAAGGAGGGATACCAAAAGGTAAGCAACAACTAACGGGATCAGGCAGGCACTGGATGGAGCTGGGGTGTAAGTCTGTTGCAGGGATCTTCCTCTGGGCACCCCTCCCAGCAGGAGTACGCTGGAGCCAGCTGGCAGAGCTGAGCAGATGGGGCTAAGCGTAGCCACTGTGCACACAGCCTTTGCCAGGCACTAGGGCCTGAGGCAAATGAGCCAAAATAATTTTCAAGTTTTTTCTTTAATTGACCATTAAGACATACTCACTGCAGATAAGCAAAGAGGACCTAAGAACTTCTCGTATTTTTTATCGATCCTTCCTAGGGCAAATAGATATAATGTATAGAGACATATACATTTTTTGAGACAGGGTCTTGCTCTGTCACCCAGGCTGGAGTGCAGTGGTACAAATACAGCTCATAGCTACCTCTGCTTCCTGGGATCAAGCAATCTTCCTGCCTCAGTTTCCCATGTAACCATGACCACAGGTGTTCACCACCATGCCTGGCTAGTTTTTTTGATTTTTTGTAGAGATGAGGTCTCACTTTGTTGCCCAGGCTTGTCTCGAACACCTGGGCTCAAGCAATCCTCACGCCTTAAGCTCCCAATCCTCCTGCCTTGGCCTCTGAAAGTGCTGGGATTACAGGCATGAGCCACTGTGCCTAGCCTCATATACATTTTTAATAAAAATAAAATTGTACTATTATGGACTGAATATTTGTGTACTGCCCAAATTCCTATATTGGATTCTCCACCTCCCAATGTGATTGAATTTGGAGACAGCGCCTTTACGAGGGTAATCAAGGTTAAATGAGGGTGCAAGGATGGGACTCTGATGTGATAGGATTGGGTCCTGTTAGGAGGCACCAATCTCTCTCTTTCTCTCTCTCTGTTTTTTTTTTTGAGATGGAGTCTCACTTTGTTGCCCAGGTTAAAGTACAGTGGCACAATCTTGGCTCACTGTAACCTCTGCCTCCCTGGTTGAAGCCATTCTCTTGCCGCAGCCTCCTGAGTAGCTGGGATTACCTGTGTGTGCCACCACACCTGGCTAATTTTTGTATTTTTAGTAGAGATGGGGTTTCACCATGTTGGCCAGCCGGTCTCTAACTCCTTACTTCAGATAATCTGCCCACCTTGGCCTCCCAAAGTGCTGGTATTACAGGTGTGAGTCACTGCACCCGCCCCCCTCTCTCTTCCTTGCTTTCTCTCTCCATCATGTGGAGAGGCCATAGAATTCTGCCACTTTTGCCCCCATGTTCTACTTTCATGTGTTATACACATCTCTCTAGCATGCACACTTTATCACACTGTTTCTACACTCACAAATCTCTGACTCCGAGCTTAGCTAGAGGTCTTCTTTCATCTTACCCTTTCCACCTAACTCAACTCTCCACTGAAGGTAACATGAAATCTGCAGACACGACGTTGGCGTGGCCAGTTATTAGTTCTGTGACTTTGCCAGGTTAGTCTAAGACCCCGTCTCCTCACTTTGAAAACAGGCTAATAATTTTGACATTCTATGAATAAGATGCAGATTAAATAGGACAAGACTTACCAGCACAATGACTGAGAAATAGTAGAAGGTGAATTTTTTAAAAGGTGGCTTGTTGGCCTCCAGAATATCCTCTCTGCACTGGTGTCTGCAGCATCCTGTGGTCCACCATGCACAGCCTCTCCTGGGGTCCCTGGCTAAGGCCTGGTCTGGCCCTTCCTCCTTCCCCAGTGTGTTTGCAGTATACCTTCCTTTGTCCTGTGGGCTTGTTTCTCCCAGGCCACTGCTGTCCTCGCTGTCCTCCAGAGCTCTTCGGCCTACAAAGCTGTTGAACAGATAAGACACCCTGTTTTTACATACTTCTTACCGTTCCTTAAGCAAATTCACAGGCTCTTTTGATTTTGAGGGTTCACTACCAATTGCTGCAGAGTAGCTGGAAGTGGGTGACAATGGTGTCCATATTAATGAGGACATTTTGCTTTTTTTTTTTTTTGAGGTGGAGTCTCGCGCTGTCACCCAGGCTGGAGTGCAATGGCATGATCTCAGCTCACTGCAACCTCTATCTCCTGGGTTCAAATGATTCTCTGGCCTCAGCCTCCCAGGACTACAGGTGCATACTGTCACACCTAGCTAATTTATTTTTGCATTTTAGTAGATAGGGTTTCACCGTGTTGCCCAGTCTGTTCTCGAACTCCTGAGCTCAGGCAATCCGCCTGCCTTGGCCTCCCAAGACATTTTGCTTTTAAAGATATGGGTCTGGGATGACTAGATGGACAGCCTTCCCTGACTCCTTTTTTTCTGTGGCTCTTAGGAAAGACCTCTGTGGCCACTGTCCCGGGAATCAATGTTAGTCTTTCCCAGCCTAGATCATGGCACCTATCCCACTCCTGAACTCTGCCTTCTTCTGAAGCACTAGCTCATTCCCAAGATGACATACCACTTGTAGCACAGAACCTGTGGCTGTGGGTTCTTGGCTAAGCTAAAAATTCACATCCCTGCCAATCCATAGCTTCCTTCCCAAGCAGCTGCCACCACACAATGGAATTAACATAAAACACAACTCGGCAGAGGCACATTTAATTTACAGTGATTATACTATCTATTATACAACACAATTTT
Organism: Plecturocebus donacophilus; assembly: GCA_004027715.1. NCBI lineage: Eukaryota > Metazoa > Chordata > Mammalia > Primates > Pitheciidae > Plecturocebus > Plecturocebus donacophilus. The sequence goes on along the minus strand of PVKP010004302.1, from coordinate 53,462 downwards.
AAGTACTACAAGCTCCCTGGAGAACAGGGGGAAAAAATACATGTAAAAAGAACCCAACCCTCTCTAAAATCATCACATAATGACAGAAGAATCTCAGTAAAAAAAATACAATTCACGGCATCATAAATAGTGTATTTTAAAGTACTTAACATCTCTCAATTTATATATATATAAAATGTGCGTATATATACATAATGTATATACATACACACACATATGTATATATAATGTATAATATATAATGTATATTATATATATAATGTATAATATATATAAATATATATATAAACATACATATATAAATATATATCTATATATAATGTATAATCAACAATTTTAAACTCTGAGAGACAATTAGAGCCAAATGGGGTTTTTTTAGAGGAGACTATTCCAGGGTCAATACTGGGTGGTTTCCAATCAGATGGAACAACTCACCACTGCTTGGTCAGCAGAGACCGAGGCACCACATCTTTGCCCTGGGAGAGCTCTGACCCTCAGAAAGCCATAGCTGCACACTTCCTGGGTCCTGACCTTCAATTTCCAGGCCATGGAGCAGGAGCTCTTGCTGTCGGTCCCCCCACATTCCCAGGTCTCCTTCACGTGAGGGGTCAATAGGGAGGACACAAAGAGCAGGAGCTCTGATGCTGGTCCAGTACTGATCCCACTCCTCACTAACCCTGGGACCCCTGTGGCCCTCTGTTATCTCATCTGTAGAATGGGAACACCACCAGTCACCTCGGTTGTGCTGTGAGAATTTGATGGGATTTCATAAACTGGCCAGCCAGGTGCATACAGCATATAACGGGCACTTAGCCATCTTTATTGCCTTCCTGTTTTCTACTCTCTTCCATTCTAGAGTAAATGGAGAGGCAAAGCCTTTCCCAGAGGAATGGGCCATGAAAAGGGGGCTGCCAGGCAGCTCTGGGAAGACCTTGGAGACAAGAGGATCTCTTAGGCCACTTTCAACAGCCCCTGAGCCTTAAGGTACTCTTCAATCTGGAGGTATGTGGACACCTGACCCCATCTGGGAGCAGAAGACTAGCCTGAGTGGCCTCTGGGATGGAAAAGTCACACCCCCACCCCATGGGAGTATTAGGTATATAAGCAGTACGGTGGGTCAGCCTTAAATGGGAAGGCAGAATAGACTGTGGTGAGGGCACTAAGGAAGGAGTCACTGGCCCTCTGGCTCTCAGAGGTGGCAATGTGTGGCCTGTGCATGTGAGTTACAGTCACATCTGAATTCCACTGCCCTTGGCACACATCTCGAGGACAATGTGTCACTCCAGGCCTCAGGGGAGGAAGGAGTTTCCACCCCTTTTTATAGCTTGTTTAGCAGACTTCATTGCCTAGATAACCTCTGTCACTCAATGCAACACTTATAGACTGCCCTGAGCTGCTGTAGCACACCCAGGCCAGACACGGAGTTAATGCAAAGAAGAACAAGACCCCACCCTTCCTTTGTAAAGTTCAACTGTCAGAAAATGTACAGAAGCCTCAAACACTGCTGAGGAAGGCGTGTGCCCTCAGAGAGCTGGAGATAAACCAAGACACGGGGTGAAACTAGGAGCTCCGGTGCCTCTCTTGATGTGCAGCGGGGACATTTCAGCTGCATGCGTTAGATCAGTGTGGGGTTGCTGTGGGCAGGGTCCGCCTAGCCCTCATTCTCCTGCTGCACCTCTCACGGACTTTCTCAGGGCCAGACTTTAGGGGGGGACGCAGACTTTTTCATCATTCTCTGTGGGATGTAAGCTTAATGAGAGTAAGACAGTTACTTGATCCATAATCATTCTTTTCTGTATTGTGTGAGAGAAGTAGGTATCAGTCAGTCCATATTTATTCACTATGCACTTTATATGTGCCCAGGGCCTGGAGGGCTGGCTGTGTAGGGGATCCAACATGATCACTGACATGTACAGTAATTAACAGTTTTAGAAACATTTTAGTCCATAGTTTATTATGCAATCCTCACAATAAACCCATAAGTTCAGGCAAAATCTAGATATTAATTTGAATACAATCTTACATATTATTTTAATCTTCCTTACTATAACCTTCATTTTACAGAAGAATCCATGAGCCACATTAACTGGTAATGTCATAAAGCCAGGTCTTTGGCTTCTATATCCTGTGCTTTTTTCACAGTTCCATTCTGCCTCTTACAAATATATGCAAGCAGAGGTGTGCTGTTTGAAGATTATTGCTGAAATACCTAGAACGGTATGTAACACGAATTCCAAAACTCTTGCTGACCCCTGGGTTGCATATATAAATGAAAGAGGAAATAAATCATCCTTTCTGCTACAAAAACACCAAACCCCAAACGTTTACTCATCTTAATGAAGTGCCAGCACAGTCTTGTAGGTTAACCTTGTTATTGGCCTCTTTCTTTCTGTCCCTTCTTTTCCTCCATTGTTTTACAGAGTTGATGCCCTTTATATAAGAGAGAAACTTGGCCCTTTATCTCTTGGCTTTGTTTTTTTCTTTCTCCTTTCTCTCTCTTTCTTTCTTCTTTTCTTTCTTTCTCTTATTTCTCTCTCTCTTTCCTCCCTCCCTCCCTCCCTTCTTTCCTTTTTGAAACAGAGTCTATGTCATCCTGGCTCCTTTTTTTTCCTGTCTATTGGATCCCTTTCTGCTCTACTCATTACTATTCTCACATGCCTAGTAACATTATTCTCAGGTCCTCAGGGCCTGTCTGGTATGAGTCTGGAGATTGGGCCACATTACAGAGATTATAATCCACGTGATCACTGCTGTGGTGGTAAACTGGAATAGATTGCATTTAAAAGTGTGCCATTTGGCTTTGTATAATTACAATGAAACTTTTCTGGAATTTTCTTCAGAGTGAGCAGAAAAAAACCAACAACCATCAATCATCTCATGGGCATTGAGCACAGAGACCCACCCTACGGGTTTCTCAGAACTTGGCCAGTCATTCTCACTGTCAGGTCAATGCTGGGATTTGGGTCCCTGGTCTCCAGGAACCTGTTGGTAGAACACAGGTCTGAAGAAGAAGAGACTGGCCTGAAGTGGATGTGAAGCTAGAGAGAATGGGAATATTAGAAAGATTTCAAATGGAAAACAAAGTATTGTAGTCTGGCTTGTTGACAATTTCTACCTAGGAAATTAGAAGACTTCAATGTGTAAAGCCCACTGGGGTGTCTGAACCACTTATCTTGATGATCTGCCTGGACCTGCTCTTGCCTCATGCTCTTCCATTTTCATATTTACATGTGCCTGGGATACCTGAGGGATTCAGTAAAGGTTGAAAGTTTAAAAAGGAAGAAAGAAAAGAAGGAAGGAGGGAGGAAGGGTGGAAGGGATGGAGGGAGGGAGGAAGAAAAAAAGGGAGGGAGGAAGGGAGGGAAGGAAGGAAGGAAGGGAAGATCATTTCATAAAGACTTGAAGATGCCATGTTAGGGTAAGAACACTAAGAGATCTGCTAAAGAGGTGCCCAAAGGAAAGAAAGCCCTACAGAGGAGGGCATCATGTCACTTTTTTTTAAGCACAAATGCTAAAAGGGGAACAGAGACAAGAAAAGCCCTTTGAAGAAGAGATTGGTGCAGAAGACTGCTGCAGATGTCTGCAGCTTTTCCAGAGCCTGATCTTTGTATAATAAATGCAAAGGATGAAGAGGAAAATGAAGAGGGAGAGAGAAACTAAAATAAGTAGAGAATGAGGAGGTGAAAAGAAAAGGAAGATGAAGAAACGGATATTGAAGAAGAAGAGGCAGGTGGTAAGAGAAGAAATATGGGGAAATTAAGGACAATAAAGAGAGGAATAAAGAAAGGAAAGTAATTTAGGGGGAGAGAAAACATGGTTCCATTCTAACAATGTTGTCCCTGCAGGCATGCCGGTGTTGTCAGAAGAGGAGGGGGTCCAGGCCATTGTGCAACTATTATTATATAATTAAGTCTAATAACAGTAATTCTCTGGGAGAGGTCACTGCCTGCCTTGTGGATGGAATTTGATTTGATGAGACTGTCCCTTCCTGTATTCATGCTGCCTGTCCCGAAGGGGGCCTAGGTGATGGGGGGCCCGTTAGAAAAAAAATGAAAGGAATAGAGGATGAGTCAACTTGTTCCCCCTCCAGCTTTCCTGAATAGAGGCTGCTCCAGATTCAACCACATTCGATTATTCCCATTTATAACTTTTCCAGTCACAGCCTTGCCTCTCCATTAATTACGGCGATTAGCTTGAACTATTGTTGATGCTAATTAGACTCTGAGAAACGTGTTTGGGTTGCTCATTGGTCGGCGTTCAGAAGGGGAGTAGAGGGTGGGGGAAGCTGGGGAAACGTCAGGCTTCATCTGTCCAGAGGAGGCAAACACAGTGGTGAGAGCTGCACTAGCTCACCCACAGAAGGAAGGAAGGTCCCCGGCAATGCCCCTCCTTCCCTGGGCTACCCTTCTGCATCTGCCCCAGTTTTGCTCCTTGTTTACTCCTCTCGTCTCATTTTCCCTTATACACTGTGTACAGTTGTGATGGGACAAGAAAGTCTAACTCAAGGTTGGCATCTTGCAACCACTAAGCTGTCGCATTGTTGCTATTTCTTTGGACTCTGAGTTCATAATTGAAAAGAGAGAAAGGGACAGTAAGAGGAATAGAAACATCCTTACAGATTGTGGTGAAAGATGGAGATAATTACTAAAGGGATGCTATTTAGGAGTTGTGATCTATTGGACATCTATATGACTAGCTTTGTGACAGGTTTTGTGGAGGAAGCAAGAGAAGTCTGTGCATTTGCTCACGATGCATCCTCCCTTTGAAATGCTCTCCTCCTGCCTTTCTACTAATCCAAAACCCAAAGATTCCAGAGTCCAGCTGATGACCCCACTTCCTCCAGGAAGCCTTTCTTGACTACCCTAAATTCAGCTACAATCTCTCTACTAGGAATTCTATTCTTATTACAGTGGAGTAGCTTCATTAAGGATGCAGACAGGATTTAGAGTTAGTAAAATCTGCCTTCAAGTTCCAATTCTGCTACTGCTGGCTGTTTGACCTTAGACCAGTTACTGAATTTTAAAATCCTGTTTTCTCATCTTTATAATGTTGAAATAATAATATTATCTGCAAGTGAAGTTGTGAGCAGGACTCATGTCTGAAGTCTCTTCTACCCCATTTTTCTCAGTGCTGAGAACATAGATTATGCTTAATAAATCCTTGGAGAATGATCAAAAAAACAGATTTTGATATCTCACTGTAAGAAACTTTTGGAAAAAAGTAACTTTAGATAAGAGAAGAGTTGGGATAGAAAAAAATATATAGGCAATGCAAGAATTGCTATTTCATTGCTATTAGGAAATCCTGGAGCTGTTTCCTCAATCATTGTTATTGTCAACATCCACACAGGAGGAAAGAGTGGTCCAGAGGTTAGAATAAGTTGTCCTGGGACAAGAAAGTCTTACTCAAGGTTGGCCTCTTGCAACCACCAAGCTGCTGGATTACTGTTGTTTCTTTGGACTCTGAGTTTATAATTAAAGAGAGAAAAAGGGAAAATAAGAGGAATAGAAACTTACTATAGATTATAGTGGAAGAGGGAGATAATCATTAGAAGCATGAATTTAAGAATTGTGATTTATTAAACATCTATATGATTAACCTTGTGATAGGTTTTGTGGAGGAAGCAAGAGAAGAACAGGGCAGCTGGATCTCTGTCCTGGATTTGTTTTCACGGCTTTCTTTTGATTCATTTGATAAAGCTTTAATGGGTACCTACCACGTGTTGTTTGCTAGTCTCGAAAGTTAAAAGTCTCATAGGAAATCCTCTTGCCCTCATGGGCTCACAGTCTGGAGAGAACTCGAGCTTTCATAATAGGGTCTGCATAGGTAGGGGGCAGTCTCTTCTGTGGCTTGCTACCCTGCTTAGGCATGTGGTCAGGTGGCTTTGCCCTGAGACTATCAGAGGCAGGTCCCAGATCTCCAAAGGAGCCTCTGTCCTGGTGGCTCTGGACCCCATGAGGTCATGTGGTCTGTTGTGGCCTTGCTCCAGGACTCTCAGACTTTCCTGGCAGTCACTTCTGGTTTGGGTCTCAGAATATGCCTACAAGGGCTGGATACGGTGGCTCATGCCTGTAGTCCCAGTGCTTTGGGAGGCTGAGGCAGGTGGATCACCTGAGGTCAGGAGTTTGAGACAAGCTTGGCCAACATGGTAAAAACCCACCTCTACTAAACATACAAAAATTAGCTGGGTATGGTAGTGGGAACCTGTAATTCCAGCTATTCTGGAGGCTGAGGCAGGAGAATTGCTTGAACCCGAGAGGCAAAGGATGCAGTGAGCTGAGATCGTGCCATGGCACAGCCTGGGTGACAGAGTGAGATTTCGTCTCAAAAAAAAAAATGCCCTCAGGGTTTGATTCTTGCAATTGCCTAGCCCGGGTTAATGCTCCTGATGGATTATTTGAACCTGCTTAGCCCATAGATTCGCTTCTCCTTTATAGGTTTTCACATTCAGCTCTCCCTATCCCAAGCATCTAATCCCATTAATTAATCCAGAAAGCACTCACTAAGTGCCTATTATAAGCTAGGCATTGGTAGTAAAATACAGTGGTTTACATAACAGATTTTGGTGCCAGGGCAAATGAGTCTAAAGCCTGTCTCTTCCACTCACTGTTTGTGTGACCTTGAGTGATATATCACCAAGTGATATAAACACTTTGTGCCTCAATTTCCTCATCTTTAAAATCAGGCTACCTCATAGGGTCGCTGTGAGGATTGAATTAATACCTGTAAAGTGGTTTAAACAGCTCCTGGGACATACTGTTTGATAAATGTTTACTATTATTATCATCATTATTTCTAAGGATGCAAAGAAAATTACAATGTGATTCTATAAACAAAAACATGTAATAAAATGTTGGAATTACTATGGCAAAAACCTACATAGGGTATGCTGGGCTTACAAAGGAGAAATGTATTATTGCACCTGGGGGGAGTGATGTAATGAGGAAAAGATTCAAGGGGGAGGTACAGGAAAGGAGTGATGGCCAGTTGGAGGACGGGGTCAGCCAAGGAAGAAGCAAAAGTAAAAATAAAGGCTCAAGGGCACAAAACATCAAGGCAGTTTGGAAATTGGAAACTGGTTGGTGTGATAGGAGCTTAAAATATGATGCTGAGAATGAAGGCTGAGGGGGTGGGGGTGGAGAGATCTGTAGAAATTGGGGAGGGCCCTGAAACTGAACTGCAGGATTTGAGTTTTGCTTGACAGTATCAGGAAGCCACTCAAGGGTTCCCACTGTGGCAATACCAGGATCATGTTAGCACAGTGGTGCAATCACTCTGGGAAGGTAAGTTGGAAAGTAGGAAGACAAATAAGGTACGAGGCTCTTATAGCAGGGCAGACAAGACAAAGCTGGGGGTTTACCTGGGCAAGGGCAGTACAAGTATGACAGTTAGAAGGAAGGTGTATTAGTCTGTTTTCATGCTGCTGATAAAGACATACCCGAGACCGGGTAATTTACAAAGAAAAAGAGGTTTAATCGACTCACAGTTTCACGTGGCTGGGGAGGCCTCACAATCATGGCAGAAGGTAAAAGGCATATCTTACATGGTGGCAGACAAGAGGGAAGTGAGAACCAAGTGAACGGCTGATTATAGCACCATCAGATTTCATGAAAAAGACCCACCCCCATGATTAAATTACCTCCCACCGGGTCCCTCCTGTGACACGTGAAAATTGTGGGAGCTACAATTCAAGATGAGATTTGGGTGGGGACATAGCCCAACTATATCAGAAGGCAAAGACTGAACATGAGGATTGTGGAAGAGAGTGTACCTGGGTGCTGCCAATCCGTTAGAAACAGGGGGAGGAGTAGAGATTTTAGGGAGACATCTGAGGTGTTTTGGACACATTAGGTTTGAAATGACTATGGGATCTCAATGGCAATGTCAAGTAGAGTGACATAGTCCATCTGGAACTCCAAAGACTGGTCTGAGTTATTTAAAGATAATGTTTTGGGAGTCAGTGCCCTACAGGGGTAGTGGAAACCATGGAAAGAATAAAATTGCATAGGAAGAGCATGTTGGATTGACTTTTTAAAAAGGCCAAGAATAGAAAATTGGAGAGGCCAACCGTAAAGCAGCAAAGATGTGTGAAAACAAGATCAAGAAAGAAAAGTTGGTTAGGGAAGTGAAGGAAGATCTAGCAGACAATGGATGTTAGAAGCCATTAGGGAAGAAATTGGTGTCAAGAAGGGTATGGTCGACGGTGCCAAATGCCACATAAATAATGTAACAAGAGGACTGAGAAAGTTGTCCATTGTTCTGGTCTAGGTCCCAGGCCAAGGAGAGAATTGCAGACGACTCTAAAAAATTTCCATCAGCTGTAGAGTCAGGTCTCTACGGTCCAATAATGGAGTCAGCCCTGCTGCTTGACAATAAGTTTGGGAACACAGAAGTCACCATGGTCCCTGGCCCTTGCCCTTTTTACCCATGGAGCACAGACTGCTCTCAGCTTCTGAGATTTCCATTTTCTTCCACTGGCAAGTGTTGGAGGAAGAGGGATAATAAACTCCTGCTTTGGGATGGCCAGAGCACTGGAGTGCTTCATGCATTAATATAACTCAGGGTATGTGAGAAGCATGGCTACCAAGCTGTAGCTGTTGTGCTAGATCATAACTGAAGTTTGGAAAAGGAAATCCTGATCTTGAATGTATGTGAAAAAGAACTTTGTCCATGGAAAAGCACTCAGCTAGTGTTGTTACTCCTGTTAATGTTGTTTCTGACTGAGCCAAGACAGACTGCACCACAACGGGAATCCAAGGCACCAGAAAAAGTGCAGACTTCTTGTTTCTCAGGACTTCTTCCAATAATTAGACTTCTTCCCCTCTTTGAGGTCTGGCTGTACCAAACCAAGGTGTTAAACAGTATTCCAGTGCCAGAGACCACACTCCCAAAAGGGGTGAAGACAGTACATGGCCTGAAGGAGAGGACTGAGTGAAATGTAAGCAGCATGTCTTGCCTGTCTGAAATGAGCCCAGCTGCTGAGCAAATCCAAGATGTCAGTCTGTCTTCATACAACATCTTTCTTATTAATAATGTAAGCATGATGGAGGCTGCTATTGATCTTCGATACCTAAATCTTACTTCTCTATGAATAAAAAATGTAATAAGATCTCAGAAATAAGCTAAAGACCACTGCCTGGGTCTAAATGACAAGGATAAATTGCAGTACACTGCAAAAGACTGAAAAATGTTAATGGATGGCAGTCCCAGTTTGCTTACTAGCTGGCTTAGAGCTGCTTAAACCTGGAGCGACTGGAAAGTCAGTAGAGAAGATCACTGACCCCAAGCCCTCTGTGGCCTGCAGGATAGCAGCTGATCCATCACTGTCAAGGGCCCTGCCATGGAAATAGTCAAGCTCCCTGCCATGGAAATAGTCAAGCTCCCTTGGTTTAATGTACTTTCCCACTTCCACTTTTACAGGTGTAGGTGTGTTTGGGGTGGGGATGAAGAAGAGATTAAAGCTTTACTACTTTCCATGGGATTTAAGGTGTCATATAAAATTAAGTATGATATAAAATGGGAAAATCGAATAGTAAAATAAAAAAGAATGGTGAACTAGACATTGTCAAGCACTTAATATAAGTTATCTACTCCAGATGGAAGTGAGTTTAGCTCTGTGTTCCACTGCATCTAACATATTATATATATATATATATATATATATATATATATATATATATATATGATGCAATGGAACTTTATATACACACATATTTAATATATATCATTCACTGAAGGCTGCTTCTCTGAGCTCACTCTGAGTCTACAGTTGCACCCATTTTTCTTCCTATGTCCCACTGTGGTACAATCCACAGTTTAGGTTCATTGCTTGGCTTTGGCTGCAGGAGAGGGGTTTTCAAGACATGTGTCTTATCTAATGGAGGATACAATGTGTATATCAGAAAGTTAGCTCAGTACTGGCTGAAACTTTTCATTGTTACCACTGCTTCCATGGGTAAGGGCACATATTTAAAGTATAAAGTGGCCTTTTCCAGGTACAGTCTGTTTTCATGCTCCTTTTCTGCTTTCCAGGAAAGCAACTGATAGCCTCCATTTGACCCTGAGAGAAGGAGGCCATGTCTATTTTGGTAGGCTCTTTGGAGACTCTGTTTTCTGTGTGCCTCTGAGCTGAAGTCTGCAAGACATGCTCAGCTTTCCAGACTTTCCCTTTCTTTCTATTTCCTCTCTGTCTCCCCTCACCCCCAATCTCTGTCATTTTTTGCCCACCCATTTCCTTCAAGACCCACATCGACTGGACTCGCCCCTTTCATCTGCTCTTCTTCATGACTTCCTTCCCTGGACCAGACTATTTTGCCTCTGTTCTCCATTTCCAGTATTGTCACAGATAAAAAGAGCACCGAATCAGGAGGGTCTATTACTCTGTACTCATGGTGTCTATTACTGGTGTCATTAACCAACTTTATGACCTTGGACAAGTCCCTTCTCTTACGTTCTGGACAGGAAGTTGAAGACTTTACATTTCATAATCTCTAAGGCCCTTCCCAGCTTGGAGAAACAGGCTCTTATCTTCACTGTCTTCCTGAAATTGCTCTTTCAAAGGTTAAAATTATTTTCTAATTGCAAATCTAATAACTTTTCTCAGTGATCAACCTACTTGACCTTTGGGGCAACATTTAATTATTGATTTAGTTTTTCTTCTTGAAATTCTTTGCTTCCTTTCATTTCTTGGCACTTGGTTCCCTTGCTTACTTAAGAATTCTCATCTGACACTCTTTCCATATCCTCAGTTTTCTCTTCCACATCACCAAATATCAGAAAATCATAAAGTGCCTGCAGAATATTAAAACCAAGAACAAAACAAAAGAGAAAACAAAGACCTAAGAATTCCATATCTCCAAGAGTTAGCATTCATATGTGAGAGTCACAAAAAGTTATTTTTAGATGTGGCTCAGAAATTTTACCACCAATTTATCTCTTATGAATTAAAATTACTCAATGAATTGAGGAAATAATGAATAATAATGAATGAAATGATTAAAAATGATAGTTGTTTAAAACAGAATTACCAGTGAGCAATAAAACTAAGTAAATATAGAATTATATAATTAATTGTTATTGTTATGGCTGTGAAATGTAATATGAATGTCAAAAAGTCTATTCTTCTAAAAGAAGATGCATAGTATGAATAATAATTTGTTGGAGAAAGAAAAACAAGATTAGGCTAAATTTTATATAGAACAAAGTTAGTTCTAGTTTTATTATTAATATTGATAAGAAAATTCATTTAATTATTTTAAACATTGCAACTATATAGCCCAAATGTAATACATATATAAGCCAAATCACAGGATGGAGAGAAAAGAGAGGGAAAAAAAATCAAAGGAACTTAAAGGAAATAAATACAATGACGTATAAAGCAAGATAGCAGAAGAAAGAGAAAACATATTAGTCTTCATAATAATTGCTAGCAATAGTGGATCTACATGTAAAGCATACAATCATAAAACTATTATAATTAAACATAAGAGAAAACCATCAAGACCTAGAAGTTCTTGGATACAAAGAGTTCTTAAACAAAATGCCAAAAGAATGATGCATTAAAAATTGATAAATTGGACTTCTTCACATTAGAAACTTTCGTTTTGTGAAATGTCCTATGAAGGGGATGAAAAGAAAAACTACAGATGGGTAGAAAATATTACTAAACCACTTTTCTTACAGTGGACTAGAATACACAAAGAAGGCTCACAACTCAACTATCAAAAGCACAAACACGAAATAAGAGTCATGGATGACACATGAAAAGCTGTTCAACATCATGAATCACTAGGGAAACACAAATTAAAGCCACAAAATATCACTACATACCTATCAGAATGGCTAGAGTTAAAAATGAAAAAAAAAATATGATGAAATACTGTAAAGGATGCAGAAAAGGAGGATCTGGTGAGAACTGCTGGTGGGAATGTAATATGCTATAGCCACTCAGGAATATAGTTTGGGAGTTGTTTATAAAGCTAAACATGAACCTACAATACAACCCAGCAATTGCACTCCTGGACATATATTTATGCCAGAGAAGTGAAAATTTATGCTCACACAAAAATGGTGTGTGAATGTGCATAGCAGCTTTATTTGCAATTGCCAAAAAGCTGGAAATGATATAAACATCTTCGACAAGTGAGTGGTTGAACAAACTTTGGTACATCCATACTGTGGAATACTACTCAGCAATATAAATGAACAAACTATAGATACATGCAATCATTTGAATGAATCTTAAAGGTGTTATGCTTAGTGAAAAAAAAGCCAATCTCAGAAGGTTACATGATATGTGATTCCTTCTACATAACATCCTCAAACTGACAAAACTCTAGAGATGGAGAACCATTAGTCGTTGCCAGGGATAAGGATGGAGTTGGGAGGTATGAATGTGATTATCAAGGGTGGTACAAAGGAGTTCCTTTATGGTGATGGAATCATTCTGCTTCCTGATTGTGGTAGTGGTTTCATAAATCTATACATGAGGTCAATTTGCATAGATCTTTCTCTCTTTCACACACCGCACAAATGAATACATGCAAAAATGGGTAAAATTTAAATAAGTTTTGTAGTCTAGTTAGTAGTATTGTGCCAATATAAATTTCCTGGGTTTCATTGTCCTACTATTGTAGAGGTTGTCACCACTGGAATAAGCTGGATGAAAAATTGAAAAGATTTCCTGTGAATTTATAATTACTTCAGAATTATTCAAAAAATTAAAAATAAATAAATGACATGTATTTCCTTGCTCTTTCAGCGGAGAGGTTCAAGAAGCAATGATACCCCACTAGCAACAAATGTGCAGATGTTCTATTCTAACACCATTCTTCAGTTAAAAGAACCAAGGCTCCTTGGAGAAATGGTTGGCTTTAGGAGTGGGACAGGAAATATACAAACTGAGTCTGTAGCATCTTATCATGCCAGAAAGTAAGGAAGTGCTAAACTAACACAAAAAACAATGAACAGATGGCATCAGAGGGCCCCGGGGCCAGCTGAAAGAGCTCTAAATGGGCAAAACTGCAAAAACCAGAGCAACAACGTAAGTAAAATAATATTGGATTTAGCTCAAAGTATAAAATAAATAACCCATGAGTTCATCCTGATAGAAAGAAATAACTGAATAAATAAATGGAGGAGAACAGAAAAATTGCTGGCATAGAATTCCAAATAATCTGAGTAGATGCTCCACCCTTGAGGAGGTGAAGCATACCTACCTGATCTTTAAGTGGAGGCTGCCCATAGAGGCTTACTTCCAAAGCAAACAGTATGGAAAGAGGGACAGAAGAGTAACTTTACAGTGGAGAAGCTAGGGAAACACTACCTCAGCAAGGTGATCCAGGTCAGTGTCAACAGTCACAAGTCATTGTGGTGTGACAAGAATGGCATTTTCTTTCTGTGGTTTTCCTCCCTCAAACCCATAGTCTACATTTAAGAAAAAACATCAAACAAATTCCTATTGAGGAATACTGTACAAAAAACCTGATCAGTATTCCTCAGAACCATTAAGGTCACTGTCACAGCCAAGATGAGCCTAAGAAGATGGGACAACTTTACATCATGTGGTTCCTGAATGAGGACTGGGACAGAAAACAGACATTAGGTACAAACTAAAGAATTCTGAAAAAAAAAAAAAAGTTTAGCTAATAAGCTAATAATAATATATCAATATTGCCTCATTAGTTGTGACAAATATACTAATGTCAGCTGTTGTTACTAGAGGAAAATGAGTGGGGAAAGGAAACTGGTACCAGTTTTGCAGATTTTCTATAAATCTAAAACTATTTCAAAATAAAAAGTCTATATAGGCCTGGCACGGTGGCTCATGCCTGTAATCTCAACACTTTGGGAGGCTGAGGTGGCAGATTACGAGGTCAAGAGATGAAGACCATCCTGGTCACTGTAGTGAAACCTTATCTCTACTAAAAATACAAAAAAAAAAAAATTAGCTGGGCACGGTGGCATGCGCCTGTAGTCCTAGTTACTCAGGAGGCTGAAGCAAGAGAATCACTTGAACCTGGGAGGTAGAGGGTGCAGTGAGCTGAGATCACGCCATTGCACTCACTCCAGCCTAGTGACAGAGCGAGCAAACTGTCTCAAAAAAAAAAAAAAAGTTTATATAAAAAAGTGACAAGTAAATATCCACATCAAAATACAAGAATTCTTAAATATGTTGAAAAACCAAATCCATGAAACTGTATAGTACATTCATGTATATCATATATATAATCTCTTATGTATATCTTTATATATGTATATCTTGTATATCTTATGTATATATATTATATACAGATATATATTTTATGTCTTATGTCTTTATATATCTTATATATATGTTATATACAGATATATATCTTATGTATATCTTACAAGATATAACTTAACTTACATAAGATACAACTATGACAAAATTACATGTAAAATTTAAAAATAAAAGTATGTGAAATGCTACATCAAGTAAATACAAAGGAGGAAAAGTCATTATTAATAACAGGCAGAGGAGAATTCAAAACAAAAGCAGTTAGGTTAATGAGATCGTTCATCATGATAAAGATATAATGGTCATTAATGTATCTTTTGTAAATATCATTGTATTGAAAATTTTAAAATGACTTTGGAACAATCCATCACAGAGAAAGGGGAGCTTTAATATAACACTCTCAGTGTTTTCTATCAATGGATCAACATGACTCAAATAAATGGGGGTAGTGATGATTGAATAATATAACAAGCAAGGTTAATTTTACATATTGTGTACCAAAGTGTGTCAACTGAGGAAATACACTTATTTCAAATAGTCATGACATGTTTACAAAAAATTATTCATACTCAAGGTCACAAAATCTGTGATAAATTCTTAAAAGTAGATTTGTATGATCATATCTTTGAATTGTCAAGTAGTAAAAACTCAAATCTCAATTGCTTTTATAAAATAAGAAAGAGTAAAAATAAAAAAAATCTGGCAATTACAATTTTTAAAAAATGGGATTAAATATAAACACACTCAAGATGTATCATGAAATTCCAGTAGTAATTCTTGAAACTCAAAAAGATATAATTTTCAATCTATCTTATTTAATTAGAAAATCTCAATGAACTGCATGACTTTCTAGTAAGAAGCAAATGATCAAAATGAACTCAAAAAGAAAAGACAACCTTCATAGTATGATTCAAAGGAATGGGAGACAATTTAAATTACTTTCTGAAATTATCTTATTATTTCACACGTGAACCAAATCCTCTCACTGCTTTTGTTTCTTCTTATTTGTCTCAATCTGGGCCGGCCTGGTTGAGCCTATTCTCCAGCAGCTGAGACCAGGTCAATCTTCTGCTGGAACCATCATAGCTCTTTCAGCATTTCCAAAGCTAGATTATTCTAAAACAAAGCTTGAATGTGCTCTATCTGTCCAAGTTTTAAAGTCATTGCAACATAAAACTCCAGAGCATTTAAAAGATACAACTAGAGAAGGGTCATGAACTCTACCAGAAACCAAAATCATGTTTTGTTTTTGTTTATTATTTTTTTAAACAGTCTCACTCCATCACCCAGGCTGGAGTGCAGTGGTGATCTCTGCTCACTGCAACATCCACCTCCTAGGTTCAAGTGATTCTCCTGCCTCAGCCTCTCGAGTAGCTGGGACCACAGGCATGTACCATCATGCCTGGCTAATTTTATGTTTTTAGTAGAGATGGGGTCTCTCCATGTTGACCAGGCTGGTCTTGAACTCCTGATCTCAGGTGATCTATCCACCTTGACTTCCCACAGTGCTGCGATTACACATGTGAATCACTTTGCCCAGCTGCAAATCATGTTTTTATTTAATGGGCAAATTTGATTCCCAATATAAAATTTATTCTATTCAAGTTTATAAGGCTCTTTCTATCCCTGATGTATGGGATTAAAAGCATTATTCATGATTAGGAACCAGGAGAAACAGTCAGAGGGTACACAAATATGGAAAGGTAGAAAAACATATGAGCAGGATATGAAGTCACCATTGGTTACTAAGAAAAACAAATGAAACAGGTGGAAAGCATCTTTGTAGAACTTATTTTATTCCAAATACATAATTTTACTTGAATTTTTTTCTTTGAGTTGGGGGTCTCACCCTGTTGCCCAGGCTAGAGTGCAGTAGTGTGATGTCGGCTCACTGCAGCCTCTGCCTCCCAGGTTCAAGCAGTTCTCTCACCCTAGTCTACTGAGTAGCTGGGATTACAAGCTCCCACCACTATGCCTGGCAAATTTTTGCATTTTTAGTAGAGATGGAGTTTCACCATCTTGGCCAGGCTGGTCTTGAACTCCTGACCTCAGGTGATCCACCCTCCTTGGCTTCCCAAAGTGCTGGGATTACAGGCATGAGCCATTATCCCCTGCCTGATTTTTTAATATCCAAACGTTGGGCAATTAAGAACAGGGGCTGAGAAATACCTGAAATCTGCAAAAAGGGATCTGAAAAAAAATAATTAAATACTGAGGCTGAGACTACTGTAAGATAACAACAGATAGATCATAGAACTATAAGAAGAATAAGAAGGAGAAAAACTTTTACATGCTAGAGATTTTTCTTTCAGGTACATATTTATAAAACTTTTATTTATTTTTATTTTATTTTATTTCTTTTGTAGAGATGGGGGTCTCACTATGTTGCCCAGACTAGCCTTAAACTCCTGGGTTCAAACAATCCTCCTGCCTCTGCTTCCCAAAGGGCTGAGATTACAGGCATGAACCACTGCACCTGAATGACAAAAAAATTAGTGACTCCTTAGACATAAATAATTTAAAATCTATGCCAGAACATTTGCAACTTTAGAACATACAGCAATCTTCTGTAGAATATATATAATTTGTTCTATGTAATTTCACTAACTAAATAGTGGGGTAGGGTAATGTATGCCTCTATCTTATTGCAAACTACAGGTTTAATCATTCTCTAATCATCATTTTATTAACGTTTTAAGATCTAGAGAATAAAACAAAGTCCTCCAGATATTGTTATCGATTATGACCTTGACTGGGTTTACCTCCCTGAGAATTTCAATCATAATACAGACTTATTTCAGAATGGGACTCAAACCAATGTTAACCCATCTGGCAGTTCCACAAACTCAAATATAGTCTGACTTTATCCTCTTCCTAAGTTCCGTTCCTTTTCCTGAGTACACAGAAATACTGCGTTTCTTAGCATCTCTTGCAGTTAGGTTGAGACATGTGACTCGTTCTGGCCAATGAGCTTTAGCATAAGTGGCATGAGTCACTCTGGGCCAAAGGATAAAGAAGCTGTATTAAGTTTTCTACATATTCTCTCTTCCAACGTTCTGCTTTATTACGGAAGCACCTATATCAAGATTCGAGACCCACACATGGAAAGAGCCTGCATCTCTGAGCCAGTATTTAAAGGGAGGTGTCCTGGAGAGATGGAAGCATCTACCTTGCATGAAGAAGAAATACTTCTTTTCACACGAAGCTCCTGAGACTTCGCTGCAGCCTCACCTAGCTTATTCTGACTAAGAACTTTTCCTTCCAAGCTGGGCATCACAGTCAATATTATTCTCCATTGAAAATATACAGCTCCACATTTTAAACAACTCATTGTTTTACTAAGAATGTAGAAATGTTTATTATTCCACATTTTTGCATGCCTTGTACCTCTGTCTATACTGTCATCTCTAACACTAGTCCCAATAAATCACAATTATTTGGGGGCTAGGGAATGTTCAACGAATGTATATATATCCTGTCTTGGAGCCTGAGTTGTTTCCTCTGCCTAAAATATTCTTTCCCCAGATATCTGCTTGGTTAACTTCCTCATTGTCTTTAACTCTTTGTTTAGGTCTCAATTTCTCAATGAAATCTATACTGACTGTCTTGGTTAATACTACTATCTGCAATACACACACACACACTCCAAATCTTTCTTATCATACTGTATTTCATTTTTTCCACAGTAAGTTTTACCTTCTTGTATGTTATATAATTTACTTGTTTATTGTAGACATTGTCAGTCTCATATCCATCTCTGTTCTGATTGTAAATTCCATTAAGGGTAAAATTTAAATGTTTTGTTGATTGCCATAAGACTGTCTAGCAGCTAATAGGCATTCAATACATATTTATAGAGTGAAAAAAACATTCATTTAGAGCAAGATCTGGTTCTGGGCACTATGAGAGATACAAAGATCCACAAAATGCCATTTTGTACTTGGTATGGGTGAACTTAAAATCTAGCAAGAGAGATAATGAAGTACAGACATCATTGCTACAGTGTTACATATGAAATGTAGCATGTTCAGGAGATAGTAAGATTATTTACATATGAAATGAGGCATGTTCAGTAGATGGTAAGATTATTTACATAGGAAATAAGAATGTTTGGGAGATGGCAAGATTATTTACATAGGAAATGTGGCATGTTCAGAAGATGGTAAGATTATTTACATAGGCAATAAGCATGTTCAGGAGATGGTAATATTATTTACATGGAAAATGTGGCATGTTCAGGGGATGGTTAAGATTATTTATATGAGAAATGTTTCATGTTCAGGAGATACCAAGATTATTTATATAGGAAATGTGGCATGTTTAGGAGATGGTAAGATTATTTACATGGTAAATGTGGCATGTTCAGGAGATAGTACGATCCTTTCCAGCTTCATCCGTTTGTGTGTGTGTGTGTGTGTATACATGCTGAGTATTTGTTTATACCCTATAATGTTTTAGGAGCAGTTTCCCTCCTAAATTTGTCCTGCTCTCTTATATCTTGTAAATTTATAGATTCACACTGCAGTTAAATGGTGCGGTTGTCCCATAACCCTCAAGATTAACAAAATAGGAGTGGTCCCAGATGGTGGAGAGTGTGTGTAGAACTAACAGCCTGTGACACTCAGGGCTCAGTCTGCTCTATAAGGCTTCTGCACGATGTTTCTCATTACATCCCAACATATCTGCCTTACGGGGGCCCTGGGGAGAAATTCATGGAAGGCTTAAGTGTCTGGAATAGTTTTGTATCTGCCGAACAATTGGTCTGTTTTTGTCATACGGAGAGTATGAATTGCATAATTAATCAGGTTTTCCTTTTCAAATAGTCCATTCAAAAGCTTAGAGCCAAATTTGTGTTTCATCAGTTGTGAAGGCATGGTCTTTTCTGGCTGTGTTTTATACTGTTTTCCTCATTCCTAGCTCCATTTTCTGTCTCTACTCTTGTTTTGCTTTTTTTCCTTGCCACCTTTGTTTGATGTGTGTTTATTTATTTTATATCCCTTTAAGCTACTTCAAATCCTTTATGAAAGAAGTTAGGGGAAATATAAAGAGTGCAGTTCTTACTCACCTCTTTTGGGCACATCACTGTACTGGGTCTATGGAAAGGAAGATGAAGAAGAGAGGCAAAGAAGAAAGAAAACGAAATAGAAAAGAAAAAGATGACACGGTCCCTGCCCTCAAGGAACTTGGGAGTGATGGCCCAGAGGTCTGCATGGCTGCATTGCTCATTGATTTCTCCCCTCTCTGAACTCTAACAGCACTTAGAGTCAATAACACCCAATTTAGCACTTGATGATATACTGCCTGGTACTGTCTGCTTATTGTTTTATGTGGCTAAGTGTTGCCTTTTGGGCAGGGACCTTGTGTTAACTTCTCCTGTCCTCTCAAAGTGAATAGTGCAGTTGCTCAGTGGATTGATTGATCGAGAGGCCATCCTTACCAGGAGAAGGATCTAGGCCCCTTGGAAGACAGAGACTGGTGCAGCAACACCCTTAGGCCCACGAGTCAGGCAACAGCATCGACTGCCTGATTCAGCCCATGAGTCAGGCAATGGCATTGACTGCCTGATTCATCCTTGCTGGCTCACTGGGTGGGGTCTCTGAGGAAATGGACAATGCGTATAGCTCTATATGTCAGGTTTGGGTCTAAATGTGTGATTGTAAGGGGAATTGAAATGGTTTAATAATTATTATTGCATGCAGCAGAGATTTACTGTTTGCTTACCCTGTGACAGATGCTGCTTTGTGCTTTTGTAATATGTCAGTAAACAAAACAAAGACCCCTGCACCGATGGTGTTTACATGCAGGCAGCATGGGAATGGGGGAAGCAGGTGTTAAACATGAGATATAAAATAGGTCAATTATATAGCATGTTAGAAAGAGGTAAGAGTTATAGAAAAATTTTAAAATGGTAGACATGAGGATTGGAGATGGAAAGTGCTACATGCAGAGAGGGCATTGCAATTGCGAACACAGACCAGTAGTAGGCGCTATGACCTGTGGCCAAATTCTAGAAATACTTTTCGAAGGTGGAAGATACAGTATTTCCCGATGGTTTAGATGGAAGATGGGAGAGTATGGAGTCAAGGATGACTCCAAGATCTTTGGCCTGAATAAATTAAAGGACAGAATTGCTGTTTCCGGAGCTGAACAAGACTCTGGGAGGTACAGATGTGAAAGGGAAGATAAGGGGTTTCATTTTGGACATGCTAATTTTTACATATCTATAGACATCCAGGCAGAGACTGGATATACTAGTCTGCTAGTAGAATGCTAGTTGGAAAGAAGTCTGGAACAGAAATGTAAACTTGGGAGCCACTGGAATATAGATATTATGTAAATCCCTAAGACTGTAGGTCACACATAATGAGAGCTGATAGAGAGGTGAAGAGGACCCAAAGAGGGAACTGTAACTTCAATCAATAACAGGTACAGGTAAAGGGAAAGGATTGGCAAGGGAGCCTGAAGAGGTGTGGCCAGGAGAACAGAAAGAAATTCAGGAAAGAGTGATATCCTGAAAACCAAGTAAAGAAAATGTGTGGGTGAGAAGGGCGTTATCAATTGGGTCAGAGTCTGCAGTAGGGTCAATTTAGAGGAGGACAGAGAATTGATTTAGCAATGCTAAAGTTGTTGGCGACCTTGATGTGAGCAGTTTCAATGGATTGGTGTGGCCAAAGGATTGACTGGAGTCAGTTTAGGACAGAATGCTAAAGGGGGAATTGAAGGCAGTGAATGGAGATAACTCTTGCAAAGATTTTGCTGCAAAGAGGAACAAATAAATAGGTTAGTCACTGGGAGGGAAGTGAGAATCATAAGAGGCTGTTTTTTTAAGATAAGAGAAATAGCAATATAGGGATATTTCATATGCTGATGAAACTGTTTTAGTAGAAAATGAAAAAAATCGATGATGCAAGGGAGGATAGAGAAAGGCAGGAGTGCTGAAGTAATATTCTTGAATACGCAAGAGGGAAATGGAAGGAGTGCAGAGAGCCTGGCTTGAGATGGGGCAGAGATCTTGGTAGGAGGCAGGAAGACAGAGCATGCGGAAACAGATACATGCTGCTGGTGGGTAGAATGTTGTAGTATGAGAACCACTATTTTTTATTACACAAATAGAATGTGCTAAACACTTAATATCAAAAATCTCAATGAGGTGGTAATTATCCTCCATATTCTGCCTATAAGGAAACTGAGGCTTAGAGAATGAAAATTACGTGTCCCAGGTCACACCATGGCTGGCAACTGGTAAATGCCAGAATCCAAGCTGACATTTTCCTACTCCAGAACCCATAATAGTGACCATTGTTTTCTGTGGTTTCTGTGGGGGATGGGCCTGTGGTCTCTGGGAGAATAACTGTGTATCTCATCAAAGATCCTGCAGATTCCATCAGGAGCCACAAGAGAAATGGGATATAGAAAGGCTAGAGTCAGGACAATTTGTTACCTCTGCTCTCTTTCTAAGCCCCAAAAGAGAAGTCCAAGAAAAGAGCCTCCCCCAAGGATGTCATTAGCATTTAATGTTACCCTCCAAGAGTGGAAGAGATAGGGACTTGGTCCAGAACCAACTAAGAAGATTCAAGAAGGAGATAGGAGACGAGGAGGGAGGCCTGATGCAGATCCTCCAACACTAAGCTCTGTGCCCTCTGCATGCAGACCTGAGTTTAGTACAGAAACTGAGTCCAGCCTGTTCTATCCTCTGTATCACCTCCTATAGAAGATAAGAGTCAGAAAAGGCTTGAAATGGAGACCACTTGGTCTGATTTCCCACCCAGGGGAGAGTGCTGTCAGGAAAGAGTCCTTTAAACACCTCCATCGATGGGGATCTCACTGCCTTATTGGACAACTGGCTCTATTATTAGGCAGCTACAATCATTAGGATTTTTCCTTAAGAACTGCTGAAATCTGCTTTCTTTTACCCCCCACTAACTGGCTGTCATGATGTAGTCAAACCTGCTGTGAAAGTCAGGCTTTGGAACTTTCTGAACAATTCATCCTAAGTAGCTTCAGTGGAGGCAGAGAATACTTCTTTCTACTAGCTTGTAAGCGCATGTGGTAGTCATAAGAGAGGGAACAGGCAACAGCCAAGGGGTCCCTGCTTTACAGAACACTTGGCAGTGATGCTTTCGACCTTCTGAGTAGGCAGAGGAAGACTAGATTTGGTGTAAGCTCTGACTCTACCCCAATGTCCTGCAGCTTGCACAACTTACTTTCCCTCATCCGCATGGGCCTGGTCTGCCATGATTCTCCTAGCAGTGCTTGTCTGGAAGATGGTAAACCAGGAGGTTCCCTGACTGCCCTCTCTCTTCCCACCAGACTTCTCTTTACCTTGAGTAGTCCTTGCTTGTAATGCCCTGTCCTTGGGAGAACCCTGACTTTATCACTTATCAAAGTGAGCACATAGCTTGAAAGAGAAGCTGTCAACTCTGAAATGCCATCTTTCTTGCAGAAAGAAGATCTGTGAGGTGCCAGGGGCAATGGTGGTAAATGGTCTGGACATGGCATGTGTTATTCCCGCGTTGTCACAGAGTAGACAGGGAAAAGCCACTGTGCAGAGCTCCCCAAAAGTGCGCTACCACTCCAGGCCCCAGGTATCCCCAGGAAGACATATTGCTGCACTGAGGTAAAAAAAAGGGGCATGTTTTCTCCTCCTTTTTCTTCCTGGAATCTCTAAATTATTTCTACCCATTGTAATTTTTTTCTCCCTTAGAACAGCTCTATGAATAAGCCATGACTCAACAGAACATAATGTTCAAGCCATGTCCACTGTGGGCACGAAGTCCTGCCTTTGAAGGGGACACAGAGTTAAGGGAGAAATTCAAATGTTCTGCCCAGCTGGCTGCTCCCTTGCCTCTCCCACAGCCATGCCCCAGATGTTGTAGCCCAGAAGCCAACACTGAAAGGGAGAGATACAGGTAGCTGGGCTGCCAGTGGCCAAAGGACGGTCCACCTGAGTTTGGAAAGTAGAGGAGAGGATGAGATGTATGGGCATGAAAATGTGGGAGGAACATTTCCATTAAAGCCCACTTTGTGCTACCTTCGTGAAAACATTTTCAGGCTGAACTTCTGTGCCTCTGAAAAGACCTGAGTATTTACTTATCACGCTTGACTCCACCACACAATAAGGAGGAGCCACTGATGGTGCATGGTGCCATGTTTTTGATGCTTCTTGCTGGGTGACAAATCACAAGGAAGAAACTGAAACATGTCCTGAACAAGTATCGTAGCCCAGGTACCATGCTAAATACTTTCACATATGCTAGCACGTGTCATCCTCCTCCTTGTTTAAAGTAAGATATTACTAAATCTCACAGGTAAGGAAACCGAAGCTTAGAAATGTATAACTTAGTAAAGGGCTAAGCTTTGGTTGATTTAAGGTTTATGAGTTAACATTGTTTAATCCTAGATTAAAACCTAAAGTGTTTCCCCCACATATGTCAAATTCTGTGATAAATTCTAGGGAAGTATCTTGATTCTTCTTTGGATTTTGACTGTACGTTACACTGTTGGGAATAAATGGGTAAATAGGGATTTGACACCTATATTTTGCTTTAGGAGTTACAGGATGTTTTTCCGTGGAGTCAGTGCTGGCTTTTGGAGGCTATGTCATGGAGAAGGTGTAAATAAATGCTAGCCTGGAGAAGAGAAGTGGACCTAAACTTTGCTTTCATTTCAGTTGAATGGGAATGTATTAGGCACACATTATGGTCTAGCCATCTATGATGGGAGACCAAAGTACAGACATAATCTCTTTCATTAAGCAATTTATAAATTGCTTGAAAGGACACAGGATTCAACTGTGCAGATACACAGAGCCATGCAGGTGAGTTACAACGAAGGCTCAAGTGAGTGCTGGAGACAATTAGAGCCATAGGAGGTGAGAGGAGTGAGTGATAAATCCACTGGAAACATTTGATGCAAGAGGGAAGCTTGAGCTTCCCACAGAATTGCTCTTGGGAAGAACGAAGTAGAGAATTTCTAAATGAGAAGAAGGGGAGCTGCTTAAATGTGGAGGTAAGACTGCTAATAGTGTGTTTAGGGGATGAGGAGAAGCTCACTTTTGTTGGAACCACACAGGAAACAGTTGAAGATATTAAGGGAAAGGCAATCAGACCTTGAATGCTAACTAGAATGTAAACCTTATTCCAATAGCTATGCAAAGCCACAGCAGGTTCTTGAGCAGAGAAAGGCTATGAGGAAAGGAGTTTTCAGAAACTGAATCTACAAGTGGCAGGCAGAGAAAGCAGTGGAGCAACAGTAAGAGAAAGGAGATCATTTAGAAAGGTATTGCCGTGATTTAGGAGTGCAGTCACAAGCACTTAAGCAGATGAAGGTGGGGGAAAAAAGCTGAGCAGGGTCCCAGTCAGGAGATAATAACAGCAGGCCCAGGGACGTTCTATGGAGGGAAGAGAGAGGAAAGATTCAAGGGAGACACCATGGATTAAGCTTGGATAGAGTCAAAGTTATCATTCTCGTTTGCGACCAGGCTCCATGTGAAGGGCTGTCTTGCTTGGGAGGTCCAGTACCTTGGGCTGAAGCCCTATCTCTGTGCTAGCTTTAGCCAAGCTACCTTCCCACCCACAGGCTTCAAGTTCTTTCTATGTAAAGCAAAGACAGTTGGCAAAATTCACTTTGGAGAAGTCTCTTCCAGCATCTTCATACAGAGCTTTATATGACAAAGGCCCAAGAAATATGCATCTCTCTGATCCCTACTTACACCCATGCCTAGCATACATTCATCTCCAAAAGGACGGAGCCTCCAGTGACCCTACTTCCATGTGCAAGAGGCACCGTGCTCCATTGTGCACCACCATGGGCTGACTGAGCATTTATGTTGCAGACGCTGAAGTTAACTGATATTCAGAGGGTAAGACTGAGCTGGGGTGTGCCAAGCCTCATTAGCTGTGTGGTTGGGTCACGGTGCCTGCCCATGAGGATGTTAAATGGCAGCATTGTCAGGATGAGACAATGTAACTGTCTCACTGCATTAACAACCCATCAATCCCTACAGCCATACTACACAGCCCCTTTCCCCCAGCTGCAGCCTCCTTGGTAAGATGGTGTATGAAGGCTGCAGCTGGCTGTGCAGGAGGGATGCTCATATGTCCTGTCTCCAGCTTCTGCTGATCACAGGGGTGGTGCAGAATGAAGGATGCTGAGACTCTGGGCTTCATCCCATGACAGGATAGGGCAGTGCCCATGTCATAAACATAAACAAGCATACAAGGAAAGTGACCTGAGGCAGAACCTAATTTCTACAGCCCTAAGAAGCTTCTTTTGTCATCTTAAGTGATACAGTGACTGCAGGGAAGCAAAGAGAAGAGCGGGTCTCAAATGCAGATGGATATGCTAAGATTTCAAGGCAACAGTAGATGTCTGATGTGCTCAAACACAAATCCTCTCTGTTTTTAATTGGACCTGAAATTCCCACTAGCACACATCCATTGCTCTGAGAAATTGCATTTTTGGTCACTAGGTGACAGGTGACCTCTTTTCAAGTTCCTCCAGGTGGGATAACACATTAAGTCTTTTAAAGTATGCTATATATATATATATATCTATATATATCTATATATAGATATATAGATATATAGATATAGATATATTGTTTTTTCTTTTCTGGTCTGCTATTAATCATGTCACTTAACATCCACATTATCCTTTGCATAGGCATGATAAGTTTTAATATTAAAGCAGTCAATGAAATATTAATATTAGTCTCAAATTTTAAAAAAGAACAGATCAAATTTACTAAATACCTTATTTCCTACAACAAAATACTCTTTGTTCATAAATTACATGCCTTATAATTATTATATATATTATATACATAATATGGTTTCTCTCCCATTTACAAAAAGCAACTATTAAAAAGATAGCCACATGAAATTGAGGAAATCCAGTGTTGGCCGGCTAGACCACTGGCAATGCCCTGAGATATTGACTTTGAGCAGTTCAGTGTCAATGGGATGGATCAAAAGAAAGACTCAAAGTGTGGAGTGCTATGAAGAGGTGGCGTCACTGTACTGGGGACCAGAGTAGGTGACCCTGGGCAAGCAGTCTGAAGGCTCTTGGCTGCTTGAGAGTGGGGATAGAGAATGGAAATGGAGGTCTGAGGTTGCTGACAGTGAAGCCATGCATGCATTTGAGGTTGAGGGCTTGAAATGTACAATTATTTTGTGTAGTATTTGATCTGTCCTCTCTATGATGCCAAGCCCCTAGCATCTATGCAGTTATGTCTTTTACTGAATCGATGGCACAACAGCTTGTATCAACGTGTCTCAAACGTATTTGACCACCATGCACTTATAAAAGTGGACTTAACTGATGAGCATCAACAAGAGCTGAATATAATGTGTACATTTTGTTGATATTTCCTTTCTGTGACACACCTATTGTGAGGCACTCTAGCATGGTGTTTTAGAATATGAGCTCTGGAGGCAGAAAGATGCTCTGAAATTGAATCCTCATTCTATCACAGTCTGTATGATTCTGCACAAGTAATTGAACGTTTATGTTTCAGTTCTTCCCATCCCTGTTCCAGCCAAACTTTGGATTTATCAAATCTAGATCTGTATGCTTATAACGTTTGTATCTCAGAACTGGGAGGTAGGAAAAGTATTCTCTTTGCCATCCACTGCTCCTTCTCCCTCCCTTTCATAAAAGCCTATAGTCTTTAAGGCTTAGACCAAATCAGCCTACCCCTTTCTCCCTCTTCTCATAATAATCATTTGAGGAGTATCTTGCCATGTGTCTCTATGCATTAAGACTATCTGATCTTTGACAAACTGGACACAAACAAGCAATGGGGAAAGGATTCCCTGTTTAATAAATGGTGTTGGGAAAACTAGCTAGTCATGTGCAGAAAGCTGAAACTGGACCCCTTCCTTACACCTTATACAAAAATTAACTCCAGATGGATTAAAGATTTAAACATAAGACCTAACACCATAAAAACCCTAGAAGAAAACCTAGGCAAAACCATTCAGGACATAGGCATAGGCAAGGACTTCATGACTAAAACACCAAAAGCAATGGCAACAAAAGCCAAAATAGACAAATGAGATCTAATTAAACTTAAGAGCTTCTACACAGCAAAAGACAAAGGGCTAATATCCAGAATCTACAAAGAATTAAAACAAATATACAAGAAAAAAACAACCACATCAATAAGTGGGCAAAAGATACAAACAGACATGTTTCAAAAGAAGACATATATGTGGCCAACAAACATATGAAAAAATGCTCATCATCACTGGTGGTTAGAGATATGCAAATTAAAACCACATTGAGATATCATCTCATTCTACTTAGAATGGTGATCATTAAAAAATCTGGAGACAACGGATGCTGGAGAGGATGTGGAGGAATAGGAATGCTTTTACACTGTTGGTGGGAGTGTAAATTAGTTCAACCATTGTGGAAGACAGTGTGGTGATTCCTCAAGGACCTAGAAATAGAAATTCCATTTGATCCAGCAATCCCATTACCCAGTATATACTCAAAGGATTATAAGTCAATCTATTATAAAGACATATGCACAGGTATGTTTATTGTGGCACTGTTTACAATAGCAAAGACTTGGAACAAACACAAATGCCCATCAATGATAGACTGGATAAACAAAATGTGGCACATACACACCGTGGAATACTATGCAGCTATAAAAAAAGATGAGTTCATGTCCTTGGCAGGTACATGGATGAATCTGGAAACCATCATTCTCAGCAAACTGACACAAGACCAGAAAACCAAATACTGCATGCTCTCACTCATAAGTGGGTGTTGAACAATGAGAACACGTGGACACAGGGAGAGGAACATCACACACTGGGGTCTGTTGGGGGGTGGGGGGTACAGGAGTGGGGAGATTGGGGAGGGATGTCATTAGGAGAAATACCTAACATAGGTGACAGGGGTTTGGAGGCAGCAAACCACCATGGCATGTGTATTCCTATGTAACAATCCTGCTAGATCTGCACATGTACCCCAGAACTTAAATTAAAAAAAAAAAAGTACTGATTCACTATCTTCTGCTTTTTAGCTCCTGTCCTCATTCCAGGCAAAATCAACATCCTTATGGACCCCACATTAGGGTCCCGGCCTCTTGGTTCCTTGAATTTCTCACAGTCAATGACCTTTACTTCATCTGAGACATTCACTCCATGATGAGTTGCTGGACCACATCATCCACAGAAACATCTCAAAATCATGAACTTCCACATTTGTACTAGAAGCTTCTATCCTTCTACCTCAATTGTCCAAATACATCCACTACATGAGTATGCTGACCTCAAAACTTTCAGCCCATTCAACCCCATTTCCATCTATCACCCCCATCTTCACTTTCCACTTTATCCATCTTTGCTTTCTTATTACATAACTTTAGTCAATCTATTTTCAAATAACTCCAAATCAGTTGTTGCTTACTTTTTTAAATTTCACTTACCTTGAAAAATCTAAATCCTGACAGAAACAACCCACTTTCTTTTTGTCCACACCTGAGCAGCTGGGCACAGGAGGAAAAAATCAGAGAAGTAGGAAGATAGATAGATATAGCTATAAAATAAGGAACACTGTCTTAGGTCAAGTTTCCTGGAAACTGATTCTGATATGGAGATTTGCGTGTAGGAGGATTATTGCAGAACCGTCTCTGGAATATCTCAAAGGGAGAGAGAAAGGCAGGAGTGGGCAGAGGGAGAATTTGACCCATGACACAGTTGCAACAATGGCTTTGGCCAATCTCACTAGAAGCTCTGGAACCAAGATGGCTCTTCAAAGTTGTCCTACATTGAGGCAACAGGGCTGGGCCTTTGAGGATATGGGATGCCTCTGGGAAGGGAGAGTAGGTAACTTAAACCCTTGGCTGGGAGTAATTCCTGGGAAGTGACTCATCTTGAAGCCATCAGCAGCCAACACTCCCATGGCTAGGGGTTCCTGAGGCAGAGTCTTACTGGAGCACCATAGAGCCCACTTCATCATACCCATTATAGTTACTGGCTCTGCATTCTTCCTGCACTGCCCCTATCTGTAAACTGCTTCTCCAAGACTCTGGCTGTTCTCATTTCCTGAAAAAGCTTCTGTCTTCCGACCTTCCTACTTTATGCCTATTTCAGATTTCTATTTCCCTGAGTTGGCACCTCTGCTAGCCTGTGTGACTTACCTTGTGATGTGACTCATATGCTTGTCCTTCAGCGGCATGAGCCCCTGGTCACTAAACTCCTCTTGGGCTGTAGCTGTGGCACATATCTAGCTACTGTCAAAACTGGGTAGAAAAGTGCCAGTAAACACTCCAGTGGATCACTGGAAAAACAAATGTATTTCTCTCTGTCAACACGGTGTAAAGCGTAGCCCAATCTCCTTCTGCTTGTTAAGGGAAATTAACCTGCCTGGAGGGTGAGTGCTTTCTGTGCCTGCTGCTCTCATGATACGACTCGCCCAAAGTGGCCATAAGGCAGCAGTAACATACTTTTTTTCTTTTTTTGAGGCAGAGTCTCGCTCTGTCACCGAGGCTGGAGTGCAGTGGCTCAATCTTGGCTCACTGCAACCTCCGCCTCCTAGGTTAAAACAATTCTCCTGCCTGAGCCTCCTGAGTAGCTGGGACTACAGGTGTGTGCCACCATGCCCAACTAATTTTTTTTTTTGTATTATTAGTAGAGACGGGTTTCACCATGTTGGCCAAGCTGCTCTTGAACTCCTGACCTCAGACGATCCATCTGCCTTGGCCTCCCAAATTGCTGGGATAAGAGGCATGAGCCACCATGCCCAGCTAGCAATAGAATAAGTTTTGATGACATTCTTGGTCTGTCTCCAGTGAAAAACTTACATCTGGAAACATAAAGGGTCACTGGGAGTGATGGTAAACAGGGGCGCCCCAACTGCCATTCTTCAGTGTCTGAATTTATTTCTATATAAATACATGTAGTATATGTACAATGGTCATGAACTTAGGAAGCATGGCAGTGTATTGCATCCTGGAAGAGAGGTTCTCCATTCATTCAAAGAATCATATAAAAACTGGCACCTCACCTGTATCCTCAAAAGACCATTCCATTGCTCTAACAGGTTGTTGGTTTCTTAGGTGTCATTGTATGTAGTAAGATGAGTGAATTTCATGGTCATGTGCCCTATCTTCCCTCTCTTGCTGTAAAGTGGGTCTCCTGGTCTAATGTGATGTTGTGCAGGGTCTTATGCTGCTGGGTTAAATACTGACGAAGACTTTAGAGAGTATGCTGGCTGAGGCCTGTGGGCAGGGAAGGTAAGCCCGGACTTGGAATATGTGTTTATACTATTAAAATGAACCTCTGCTGATTCTAGGATGGAAGAAGTTCCATGTAACCTGTTTGCCATCAAATGTCAGATTGGTGTCCTCTAGGGATGCTGCCATATGGGAGACATAGCATTTGTCTGTGCTGGCAGGTTGGAAATTTGGCAGGGTTAAGAGCTACAGCAGCTGTGATAAGCAGGGGCTCATGCCCCTGAGTCTGTGCCTTGCATCCATTCCTGCTACCATGGCCACTACATTTCATAAACCCACTGGGCAAGACAAGATTCTGTTATTAGAACCTGGCTGGTGTCAGCTGGCTTAGTTATTCCCTTTAAATGCTTATTTAATTCTCTTATGGGACAGAGGCTCTCTGGAGGGTATTAACATATGACAGAAAGATCTTCACACTTTGGGCCAGTCCCGTAGGTGAGTCTCTTAGCCTCTTCGCCATTCTTTCTTGGCCCAGTCTTCTAATCTGTTTTCTTACAGGCCCCTGATCAACTGCCTGAGACAATTACCATTTTCCATGAGGCCATATAGAGTCCTACTTCAGGTCACTATTTCCACTCAGTGTGAACAACCAAACGTCTCACTTGCTGGTAGCGTTTCTCTTTAATACTCTTCAAGGATCACCTCTGAGTAGGGATAGAGTGCAGCAAAAGTTCACTTTCGGTTTCTGCTCATACACCAAACTAACCCATCGACGCCCACGTTCAATCTCTCTCTCCTGTATCAGGTAGTTATTGTCCAGAGGTGAGGTGAAAGAGAGATGCCAGTGCGACTAGTGCAAACAGAAGGGTCTGGGCCACCTGCTGATGTGGCTTATTTAAACCCTTGGGGTCTACTTGTGCCTAGCCCTGGGGTTAGTTTCTCTGAACTGTGGGTCGTTGCTGAGCCTGTCTGAATGTATTACTTGGTGGATCTCATAGAACTCAGCTTATGAAGGGCAGTTCTGGATGTGCAGCCACTTGACATCTGGTCAGATGTTCAGTTCCTATCATGCCCTTTAGCTGCTAGTAGTCGTTTTTTGAATGATTTATTAGTCTCTGCTGCACACAGCGTGGCCCTGCTACAGAATCCTAGTGGTCTACATTTTGATTCTCCTATTAAGATTTGT
This sequence comes from Plecturocebus donacophilus, assembly GCA_004027715.1. NCBI lineage: Eukaryota > Metazoa > Chordata > Mammalia > Primates > Pitheciidae > Plecturocebus > Plecturocebus donacophilus. Next base: position 21,824 of record PVKP010004302.1, on the reverse strand, counting down.
TATGACCTCCATCCACATGGTATATTTTCCCTCCACAGATAACTCTAGTACCCACTACAGGGTCTCCAGGTCTATGGCACAAGCATTAAGGCTGCTTGCACACCTGACTGACCTGGTGCAGTACTCTTTCCTGCTCCAGGCCCCATTCAAACATGGTGCCTTCCATTTTAGCCATGCAATGGGTTGGCACAGTATTCTCAAGTGACATAAGCTTCCTTTAGCATCAGAAGAGGTGTATTAAGCACTGTGCTTCCTTTTTATTGCTGGGATATGGGAGAAGCCATCACTTGCCCTTTATTTTGGAGGAAATGTCCTAGCATACCCCGGACACTTGGATCCCTAACATTTTCACTAATGTTACAAGTATCTTAATCTGCCTAGCTCTCTGCAGGCCAGGCTCCTTCTACCCAGCTGCCACATTGACTTTGTCAATCATTATGACATTGCACATACCTTGCTTTGGATGGTTAAATGCCACCACCTGGCTTCTGTTATTTCATGACTCTCATCTCTGTTATTACCAGGGAATTTAGTACTATAACAGCCTCTCCTCTTATAAACTCTAGCCAGCAGAGGACAGCCACCACTGAATTTTTCAAGAATTTTGGTAATCCTATGTATCAGTCAGCTCCAGACTGTCATAACAAAACATAACAGACTGGGTGGCTTAAACAACAGACATTTACTCTCATGGTTTTGGAGGCTGAAAGTCCAAGACCAAGACTTTTGTCAATTTGGTTTCTGGTGAGGGCTCTCTTCCTGGGTTGTAGATAGCTGCCTTCTCACTGTGTGTTCACATGGGAGGAAGGGACAGAGAGAGAGACAGAGAGAGAGAGAGAGAGAGAGAGAGAGAGAGAGAGAGAGAGAGAGAGAGAGAGAGAGAGAGAGAGAGAATGGGCTTTCTTGCATGTTTTTTCTTTTAAGGACAATAATCCTATGGGATTAAGGTTCCCTTCTTATGACCTCATTTAACCTCAATTACCTACTAAAGACCCTGGTTCCAAAATACAGTTACATTGTGAGTTATGGCTTCAACATATGAACTTGGAGGGTTACAATTTAGTCTATAGTATCCACTCACCTATGCATTCCTTATTGCTTTGATAACCTGAAGTGTCCGTCAGGTTCTCCCATGGAACATGGTCAGTGGATCAGTTTTTCTGGCTTTGGGCAGTATATCCATTCTAGCATGGACCTTTGACCATCTGACCTTTGATATCTGTTCTTCCATCATCTGTCACTACAGTTATGGCATTTCTGCTTCATTTAGTGGAGTCATCCCTTTTCCCAAGCTTCCAAGAGATATCCTTTTCGCATATGAGCACCCTTTCTCATGATACTTGCCAGGGTGTTAATTCTATGTCCTGGAAGGGTGTTCCCATACCAATAAGCTCCCATTTATACAGCCTTGCACCCTGCCAGTCTTGACTCAACACCCTCAGGGGCCGATCTAGTGCTTACTTTCCCATCTCCTGCTGCTGCACAGGGGCTATGTTCTGTAGCCCCTGGCATATGGCCTTCTCTCCCTTGGTAGATCCAGCACTTCTCCAGTTGGTGTTATGCTATGAATCTTGTGTTAAACAGGATACAAAATAGGGAGCATTTCATACGGAGGGTAGTGGGCATGTTTTTCAAATAAGAGGCCTTTGCAACACTTTTAAGTAAGAGGGGAGGGAGTATCAGCATCTAAGAAGGAGGATAGGGCATCTCCATAGACAGTTCATGGGCATCTGGGGTTCCAAGGTCCTTGAGTTATCAACATAGATATCCCCATCCCAATAGCCACGCTCCCTCCTTCTCAGTCATAGCCCTGACCTTGGTGGAGCAGACTTGCTGAAGTTGAGAATTATGTCTCCTCTAAGGCTTTGCTCCCCTTGTAACTCAGCTTTCTGTCTGATCCTCAGTCTTTCTTGACTCCTGCTGCAAGACAGGGGGTTCTTGCTCTATGCTGCTCAGGAGGCCCTCTTTTACACTTAGCTTAAACTTCATAAATACCCCCCCCCTCAGCTTTTAATGTCTTTCTCTAATGAATCCATAGCACTCAGCAACAGCATTCCATTCCATAAATTTGAAACTTACTAGTTACTGATACTTCTCAAATGCTTGACATATCTCACCGGCCCATACTTGCCCTTTCACTGGTATCTCATCCCAGTTCAACACCAATAAACATTCTAATAACTGTGTCAATACAGTATGCCAGGGACTAACAGGACTCCAGCAGTCTCCAGTGATGAAGCCTTCACTCGCAGCTGACTCTACAGAGAGAGTGACACTGCTCCAAAATTCCATTTAAAAATCTGCTTCTTTATACCAACTGTCTTAGGTCAAGTTCTCTGAAAACAGACTTTGGAGATGTGCGTGGAGGTTTATTAGGTATGCCATCAAGAGCCACATGTGTGAGGAATTGAGGGATGTGGGGCTGGGCTGAAACAAAGAGTGGAACTGCAGTGCATTTGCAGCAAAAGCCTCAGCCAACCCCATAGGGAGCATGGAGATGAGATGGCCCTGCAGAGTTGTCCCAAATTAATTTTAATGTAGTAATTATCCATCAGCCTCTCACTTTCTGTTTTTTGTGGCTTTAGAATTACAGTGAAGAAATTATTCCAAACCCAAGGTAACAGATTTAGTTTCTAATATTGTCTTTTATTTGTTTATATATTTACTTCCTTCAGTCCCTGATGGGCAAAATCAATTCATTATCAGTCAGTGAATCAATAAATACAAGATGTCTAACCAATCTAAACATTTAAGCCGTTTGGACTCAGTACCTTACACTTCACGGTTATTCCTCTTGCACTCTCCAGGTTGCTGTCGTGATCTTTGAGGAATCCTGGATTGTCAGTAATTGTCAGGGGACCAGAAGGCCAGTGTCAGGCCCATTTATGACAAGGGAATAAGAAATAAAATTCCAAAATGAATGGTAAAAAGAGATAGTTTGAGAATATCCAGAAAAAGAAGCAGAGAATCCTAAGACCTAGAATTCTCCAAGAATATGCCATGTCAGACTTGTCTATTTATTTTTCTTAGGTAAAGGTATTAGATTGGTAGATAAGGAAAGTGTGTTTCTGGTTTTCATTAATGTATCCTGAAAAAAAAATCATATCATATTATACCACATCTTAAGATGTATTCAGAAAGGATCAAAGGATTCTCAGGCAGAAAACTCAGTGAAGCATCTAAAGATCTGAACTAATGATGAACTGGAGAGAAGTTTCTAGTGAACTTCTCCAGGGTTTGACTTCAGGTGAATGCTAGTCAAAGTTTTAATGAATGACTTTTATAAAGACAGAAGCCAGAGTCATCAAATTTGTGGATGACATGAATTTGGGACTGTTAGCAAATATTCTAGATGACAGAATCAGGTCCCCCCAAGTTCTTGACAAGCTGAAAGAATGAAATGAATCCAAAATGATGAAATTTAACCAAGAATAATGTAACATTCTATTTTAAAATCTCACAATTACAGAATAAGATCACTATAAAGGAGAAGCAGAACTTGTGAAGGAATATATACCTTCCTTCCTGGGATTTAGTTGGGAGTAAATTGGTGGTGGTCACCCAAAGCAAAGACTCTTGGCAACATGAATAAAACTGCAATGTCTAAAGTGGTAGAGGTGGTCATTTTGCCATATCTTAAGTGAAATTCTGTAAGAAGAAATGTGTTCTAGACCATCAGACCAAGTTTAGAGGAGAGGAATTAGAACAATGAAGGGCCATAAAACTTTGCATGTTGCTAACTGTTATGGAATTTGACGGTACCTAGCTTGGAGAAGACAAAGCTAAGAGGAATACATAGTCCCTGGCTGCAAATATTTGAAAGAATGCCATCAGAAGAAAGGGCTTGCTTGTTCTTTCTTTGCAAGCATTAGAAATGGGACCATACATAGAGACTTACAGAGAGACAGATTTAGGTTCAACATAATGAAAAACCTCTATTCTGATTCAGCTTTTTGAGTGCTCTGCCATGGCATGAGCTGTCTGAAGAGGTATGAGGTCCTGGTAACTTGAGACAACAGAGTATAGACCACATGAGGACATTGCATGTATGTTTAGGGAGAGATACAAAATTTACCATTTGGACACTGGACTGAATGAGGATTGAGGTTGCTTTCAGCCCTCAGATTCTGCTTTACTGAACTGAAAGCTAGAATTTCTGTTGATTTTAAGCAGGTCATAATTAAAATATGATCTTGTGCCCAGGGCACAGCAAAACTAGAATGAAGGATGACCTTTAACAGAAGAGCCCTTTTGAAAGATTGTGACCTGTTCATATGCTGTGTCCATGTCTGTAAATGTTTTTGAGATGGAAGCAACAGAAGAGAATACTCCACCTCAACTCATCCCCTCTTTGTCTTCTCTAAGCTCCTAAAACGTGCTCTTCTGTCCTTAATTTAAAGCCAAGTATATAAGACTAAAAATATAAGACTCACAATGTTATTTCCTCCAAGAAATAGGATTGTCCAAGATTAATAACAACTCCTATTTGTTAAATACTATATGCCAAGTACTATGCTAAGTACTTGATTATTTTTAGTCATTTAGTCTTCAAAATAATCCTATTAATGGATATTGTTATTATTGTTGTCAATATCCATTGATATTGATGGGGAATATCAAGGCTTGGATAGTCAGTAGTCATAGTAAGTGGCAGAGATGAAACTCAAAACCAAGTTGTCAATCTAGTAATAAAATAATGCACATTGTTAACCACTATATGACGCTGCCTCTCCATGGCAAGGAGAAGATTCTAGTTACATGTAAGAATTCTGATGGTAATGGCATCCATCATGCTTTCAGGAACAGCTGAGCTGACCTAAGTGTGGAGCAGGGCATACTGGAGAGGATGGTACATTTCAGAGAAGTAAAGGAGCAATTGCTTAGTGCTGGCAACATTTTTGGACTACCAACAGCCACAGTCTGCTTGCATAAATGGAGTCTTATTTCAACTGGCTCATTTGCTCAGAATAACAATTACATATGCCAATGTGGATAAAAACAGAAAGGCCAGAGAGAGAGACAGAGAGAGGATGGAAAGGGCATTTTACTGGTATTTCAAGGAAACACACACACACACACACACACACACACACAAAATGTTCTTTTCTCATCTCAAAGGTAATATTTCCTCATTGTAAAACAAATTAGAAAATATAGAAAACACAAGGAAGAAGATATCATTTGCAATCATCACACTGCCCAGATGCCCGGATGACCACTGAGAACATTTAGGCTCATATACTCTCAGTCATGTAGGAATACATTCACACATACTTTTTAATAAAAATGTGAGCGTTCTCCGCACACTGTTTTGCAGCCTCTTTTTCTCTCTGAATATATTGTTGTGACCATTTTTCCACCTCATTAAATTTTCTTCTACCCAATCATTTTAAATGGCTACATAGCATTCCACTCTATGATATGCCATAATTGGAACCTCATTTTTCACAAATAAATAAAGCATGGGGAAGCTCTCTTGCAGGTGAGGCACAAATGCTGCAAGAGGTGGTGGAGCAATGCTGAGGCCAGGATGGGAGGGAAGGAGGAGCGCAGGGAGCAGGAATGTTGGTTGGAATTTTTATTTGAGGATCTGCTTGGGGGCTTTAAGAAATGGGAGCTGGTAAGGGACATTTGAAAGAGAAATTGCCCAAGAGGGAGGGAGGGTGGGGAGGCCATAGACTGCATTAGGTTGCTGAGATGGATGATTTGGTTTGGCTGAGTCCCCACCCAAATCTCATGTTGAATTGTAGCTCCCATAATTCCCACATGTTGTGGGAGGGACCCAGCAGGAGACAACTGAATCACAGGGGTGGTTTTCCCCCATACTGTTCTGGTGTTGAATAAGTCTCACAAGATCTGATGGTTTTATAAGGGGAAGCCTCTTTCACTTGGTTCTCATTCTCTCTTCCAGCCATCAAGTAAGAGGTACTTTTCACCTTCCACCATGATTGTGAGGCCTCCCCAGCCATGTGGCGCTGTGAGTCCATTAAACCTCTTTTTCTTTATAAGTTACCCAATCTTGTGTATGTCTTTGTTAGCAGTGTGAAAATGATCAAATACAATGAGAGGAGATACAGGCTACAGAGACTCTTCCGGGGAGAGAAAGGCTGTTTGGAGAGGGGAACAAGAATCCTCATTGAATAAAGAACAGAATAGGATCTGGAGAGGACCGTGACCAAGAGGGAAAAGCTGGAAGGCACAACTCTGTGTCTAGTCTGCTGTGCAAAATCCTATGCCCACGTTGCCCCCACAGGCACTGTGACGGAGTCCCTTGGACCTCAGAAAGCCTGGACTGTGGCTACCATCCTCATGGAATAATTATGCAAGAGAAGAGCTACAGGGAATAGGGAAGGGTATGACTCTGTGGTTGCATCTCCCTGGGAGATTCCTCAGCAGTGCCCCTCAGCCAGTGGCAAGGACAAGGAGAAGGACGGATTTGCTTCTCAGATCACGGAGTGCCTGGGAGCCACTGGATGTGCTTCCTCCTCCCTGCCCATCCTCCACTACAGCCTAGGGACCACACCATTGTACTGTTCTCCACACACGGGGCTTGTGGTCTGTAGGTGACAATGAATGTTTACAGGAGCCTCCCAGGTAGCACGGACTCATTTCTCCTGTGGCCATGCCTCTTGGTCCTCTGCAAGAGGAACCTAATGCCAAGGGTCTTATGAGTGACCTGGAAAGGAAGCGGAAGGCCGTGGCAGCCAGCAAACGGAATAGGGAGGCACATCAGGGTGGGATCAAAAGTCCCTCCTTTTGATCTCTGTCTTTACAAAGACAATCTGACCCCATTCCAGCATCCCTTTAACATAGGATTGAGGGGAGCAAATGCCTAGCCTTTTCGGACTGAAAGAGATCTTTGGAAATCTTATGTGAACCTATTTACGGTGCTGAGGGAGCCTTGGATTGCATAAAGTCGAAACACCGCATGCTCTGTGACCTTGAGCCATTAGATCTTAGCTTCCTTATTGATAAATAGAAGAGGTAATTTAAAAAATCTATATCATACATGTGGGGATTAAACACCTGAATGCCACCTTTCTGAAGAAGAGGTCAATTTAACACCTACTTTTCTCTGGGAGGGTGGTCTGTGGAGGCAGGGTCTCAGGCATCTGACTGCTAGTTTTCTACATAAATTCCTCCTTTTCTAGGTCTTAGATCTTAACACTGTGTGCTCATCAGACCTGTTCTGTCAACTGAACTCAGGTCAACTCGTTTATGTTAGCAAAAGCCTCAAGAGGCATATGTTGGAACGCTATTATGAGATGGAGGGTACGTAAGCTGCTCTGGCTTGTCCAGGCTATTCTTTCTCTGCAAGCAAGCCATGTGGGTCCAAAACCTATCAGAGCAATGTTTGAGGATCATAGAATCAGAACCAGAGAAAAGAATTCTGTGACTCCAAGGTCAACTGGCTTTGACACCTGAAGTATGTATCTTTATGGCAAGTAACTGCCTGTCACATGAATGGACACTCACAGCAGCCTGGAGGGGCAGGCTTGGAAGAGGACTTTCCCCTAGGAAGGCACAATACGATTGATTAGGGTTTTGCTTACTAAATTACAGTCTCACTCCAATATTATCTCCCTGAGATTGCTCCCAGGTGGCCTTGACTGGAGTTTTGGGTGTTTTTAAATTCTCACGCCACACAATTACAGATAATCTCTGCAATGACTTTTATAGTTGCCTAATAACTTCCACTGCATTTGGGTTTTGCTAGGCTTCACTTGAAGGTGAAGACTATATTCCCCATGACTCAATTCTTGGGGTTCTCCCTATCTCATGATTATCCTCCTGTAAACTGCAAATGTAGAAGGAGAGCTGAACACCCAAGGGTTATTGTTCTTGAAACACTGGGGTGTGTTATCATTTTGTGTTGTTAATAACAAAAGCCATACCTCAGATCTCAGCTTCTAGACTGGGGACCTATTCACTAGAAAAGCCACTCTTTTCTCTCCTGGGTATAAGGACAATAAACTATTTTGCCAAAGTGCAGGGAACACTTACCTGACTATCAGTGTCCAACAGTCTCTGTCTAGATTTTGCTTGGTCTCACATAGGTCTCTTATGAAGCTGGTATCTTGACATCTGCTAACTGCTAATTGCTTTCAGCATTAATGCAGTGGGTTTATTCCAACTGAGGGGCTGTCCTCTCCTCAGCTGGTACAGAACATCAGTTAGTGAATTGTATAAATATTTCTTTGATGCCTACTCATTAACCAGATAAACACAGAAGGCCATAGACCAGAAGCCATGATCTTTGAAGAGAAAACCCCTGAGTGTTTGGTCAGCAGACACTACAAGTGATAGAGCAGGCCACAGAATCTTTTTCGGGGCTATGGGGCAAGCTCCTAGGTTGCCAGGGGCCCTCTTCTTTGCCTTTCTACTTAGTAGGCTTCTTGCCTCTGATAAGAGATTATCATCAGCAAAATCTCAAAGGCAAGCTCTCTTCGAGTCAGTTCTCATGATGTGGAGGCAGCTCAGGGTGGGCATTGACAACAAAGCCCTGTAGCAGGTTGTGCCATTGCACTTCGACCCATCTATTGTCCTCTGCACCCGCTCCCGCCCACTGGCAGCTGTCTGAAGACTTCCAGGAGGTGGTGTGTTGGCTTCTCTCTCCCCAGTCCCAGCAAGGAACAGCGATCCTCTTCTCTAGTCCTTCCCACCCTTACAGGTCCATGTTTCATGACTCAGCATTTTCTCTGAACTGGGAGGCTCTCGGGGCCCAGTCTGTTTGGAAGAATCTCCCTATGTCCAGTCCTGAACCTTCCGCTGCCACCTCCTGCCTGGTGCTTCTGCCTGGACACTTAACAAAACCGGGGCATCTATTTCCACCAAGTAGTGTCCAGAGGAGGGTGTGGAGGGGAGAGCTCAGTGCTGTTTGTTTCTATCACACACATTAAAATCGATGGTGTTTGCTCATCTGGCGGAATGACAACTCATTCCTCTGGACAGGCTGGCTTCACAATTGCTCGTTCAAGGGGAAATCTGATAAGAAACAATAGTCTGATCCTTGGGAGCGTTAAACCGTTGTATTCTAATTTAAACTTCAGGCACACTGACTGGTTTGTCTTCTCCTTTATTTTTTTGTTTCTTTCTTTCTTTTTTTTTTTTTAATTGATTTTCGATTCTTTTTTTTTTTTTTTTAAAAGAAAAAAATCCTTAAAACCGACTGGCCAGATGAGAATATTCAGTAAGGTGATCACAGACTGTCTGCAAAAATGAGGTCTCATCCACTCAGCCCAGGCAATATTCAGATGGCAGGAAAGAAAGGATCCTCACACATTTCCCAAGGCGCTTGTGAAGAAAGAGAAAAGGAGGGTCAGACCCATTGATACCCCTGCTGCAGTACTGCTGTTGACTTACAGGGCAGTCTTGGGCAAGGCCAGTCTTTCAGCTGCGGGAGGAAGGCTGCATCTATTCTGAGGCATGAGCTGCCAGGATGCACAGATTGGGAAAACCATGCGGAATAATAATAGCAACGTTAAACACAATCCTTATGTTGGTTAAAGTGCTACAGTTTCCCATGTTCTTTCAATGCATTACCTTATTTAGAATCACAGAATTACAGATTATTGTGCAGGAAAGAATGATTGAGAACAGCTAGTTTAAACCATGCTTTTTAAAAAGGAGGAAATTGAAGCCAGGAGACATGAAGTGGCTTGCTGAAAGACTCACTTCCCATAGCAGCTCCACAAAGGGGCAGGACCGACAGGCTTCTTAGGTGCTTTTTCATACCTACTGTGTACCAGCCACTCTGTTATGCTCTGGGCATAACAATGATGAACAAGGGGGGTGACATACTCCCACAGAGCTTAGAGATTGGTGACCGACAGAGAGACAATTACACCACATCGTGATGGTTATTATGAGCTGCTGTGAGACTCCTTAAGAAGGGCACCTAACCAGCCTGGCACTCACGCCTGTAATCTCAGCACTTTGGGAGGCCGAGGCGGGCAGATCAGGAGGTCAGGAGTTTGAAACCAGCCTTGCCAAGATGGTGAAACCTCGTCTCTACTAAAAATACGAAAATTAGCTTGGGGTCATGGCGGGCGTTGGTAATCACAGGTACCCGGGAGGCTGAGACAGTAGAATCGCTTGAACCCAGGAGGTGGGGATTGCAGTGAGCCGAGATCACGCCACTGCACTCCAGCCTGGGCAATAGTGCAAGGCTCCATCCAAAAAAAAGAAAGGCACCTAACCAAGACTGGGTGTGACCAGGGAAATTTCCTAGAGAAAATGACCTCTGCAGAGGACCAGGATAGGAAGAGCTAAGAGTTAGCCAGGTGAAGGGTGGGGCTGGAGACTGGTGTATATAACTAGCCATAGAAAATCAGAGTGATCAATGAGTTCCTCCCCAGGGTTACCTTCTGAGGGATGAAGAAGAGTCTAATTCCAAGTACCTCTCTCAGCTCAGTGACCAAACGGGACAAGGATGGTGTGATCACTGTGGGACATCTTTAACAGTGTTGTCACAGCAGCTGTGGGAAGGACATGGAGCAGTTATCATGAAGAGGAAACTGAGTCACAGAGAAGGCTCAGTGATGTGCTCAAAGTCAGAAAGTTGAATGCAATAGAATTACCCTTTTAGGGCTCCTCAGGCAGACAAACAGAGGTACAAATGAGCTCTCTGGAATCTGGGTTGGAAGAGAAATGTTGGACAAGAGAAAGGTCAACTTCTTGGTTTTGTCCTGAGCATTAAGCAATTGTGGGCCTCGGTGTCATTCACAAAGTGCACAAGACGAGAACCAGGACTTGACAGAATGTGAAACTCTAACACTGAAACAAGCAGCCTTTATGACCTAGAAGAAACGGTATGTGAGTTCAATACTGGCTCCAAAGTCTGTTTCTGAATACACAGAAAGGCTGCAGTTATCCTAGAAGGCATTGTGAAACCTTTAAAATAAAAGAAAATTTAAATAGAATCAATTTAAATCAATTTTACTTTTAAAAATTCATGTGCAGTACTTTTAAGAAATGGGAAGAATGCAAAAATGAGCCATCTGCAACTTTCCAGAGAGGCAACGAAACCCTGTTGTTCCTTGCACAGGGTGGGGTGAGTGGAATCTACACTGGCAGGTAAGAGAGAGCTTTTGTCAGTCTGTGGGGGGTGTAGGGTGCCCACCCTTCTCTTACCTTCATCTGCAGAAGCTCGGGAGCATGGGCTGTCCAGGATCCACGCTTCCAGAGTGTAGTCTTTGCCCTCGGAAGTCAGAAAAGTGGAACTAAGGAGGATGGCACATCTCACTGGGCCTATCTCCAAATGCTGGGCTCTTTTCTCTTCATTTTTATGTCATTTGATTTTTTTTAAAAGGAATGTTTACAGCATGTTGGTATGTATTCTCTTACTTGTCATCACAACAAAGTGGAAAAAGCTGAAGTTTGCATCCCTGTTCTACCCTTGATTTACTGCCTGGTGAGCATCTTACTTAACTATTCTAAGATTTGGTTTAGTTGTTATTTAAGTTGGGAGAATGCCTACTTCATAGGATTGCTGTGAAACTTCAGTGAGTTAAGGGCTGCAAAGTGCTTAATATAGCATGTGGCACATCCTAGGTGCTTGACACGTGATGAGTATGATGTTTATTCACCTTCTCTCTGATCTCATGATTTTTAGTACAGAAAGTAGGATGACTGCATTTCTATAGATGAAAGAACTGTACCCCGAAGAGGTGCAGTGCCTCATACTGCTACTGTGATGAGAGACGGGACTCGAAAAACAGGTCTTCTGACACTTATTCCAGGAGGTTTTCAACTCCACGTGCTTACAATAATATACGGCTTTAGCATCTCTAGAAATCCTTCCTGATTTCCCTTGGAAGCAGTCATGTAGGCATTTACTGGCACTCAGCTTTATTCTAAATTTTGGTCCCAAAATTGTTTTTTTAAGATAACATCAAGAACTATTTCTGGATGCTAGGGAAAGAGGTTATTTTTCAGACAATCTCTCCGAGCAAACACCACTATGGCTCTTGCAGGAAGTCTGCAGCTAACAGGGCTGAGTGGCATTAGCTTGTGCTAATAAGGAGAAAGAACAACAAACCAAGGCACAGCCTACACCCAGACTGTGTCATCACAGCCCAGGGTGGTCCAGGGTGGCCCAGGATGGCTGGGCTTCCAGCCTTGGAAGGAAAGAAGGGTAGCTAGGTAGGAAATTCTTTTAAGTGTGAATGATTGTCTGTGTTCTTACCTTGAAACAGGAAGCTGGGTTCCTTCAGAAGCCCCCAACAACGGGTCTTAGAGAGAAGCAGCTGAAGCATCTACAATATCCAGCTCACCTATCCAAGAAAGGGCAGTATAAGGGACACCGAACGGAGCTCCCATGAAAACTGAGAAAGTCTAGGAAAACTGGGGCTCTGCGATGAACTGGGACAAGCAACGTAACCTGTTTTATGTGAAATATGCTTAATCATATCTGCTCTGCCAACCTCAGGTGGTCATTAGCGGAATGAACAAGCAGCTAAAAGGTCTTTTGCAAACTGCAAATATGATGTAGAGCCCTGTAGACTATGGAGGTGGGGGTATGGTACAGACAGATACCTAAAGGAAGCCAAATTAAAGAATCAAGTCGTTGAACAAGGAGATACACAAACCAGATCTTTAGGGCTTAAAAAAATTAATTACTAATGAATTAATAAGTTAGACAAGGATTTATTTATAGCCCACTTTTTGCATCATGCAGTTTACTAGACACTATAGATTCAGAAGAGAAAGACATATGGTCATGTTCTCAAAGATGCTGACAGATTATGCAGAGAAGCCTGTAGAAAGATACATTTTGTGAAATAAGGTAAAAGCTGTTGTTTCTGTTACCTAATGCCTCGTAACGAAGTGCCCCACAACCTAATGGCTAAAAACACCAATGAGCATTTATTATCTCTCACAGTTTCTGTGGATCCAAAATAGGAGCCACGTAGCTTGTTGGCTCTGGCTCAGGGTCTCTCGGGGGTTACAGTCAAGATGTTGACCGGGAACACAGTCATGTGAAGGTTTGTCCATGGCTGAAGGATGCACTCGAGACAATGGCTCACTTGCATGCCAGCAAACTGATGTGGTTGATATGGTCTGCATCTGTGTCCACACCAACTCTCATGTTGAACTGTAGTCCCCAGTGTTGGAGGTGGTGCCTAGTGGTAAGTGGCTGGATCACGGGGGTGAAATTTTCATGAATGGTTTAGCACTATGCTCTTGGGGCTGTTCTAGTGATAGTGAGTTCTCATGAGATCTGGTTGTCTAAAAGTATACAGTACCTCCCTGCTCATTCTCTCTTGCTGCTGATCCTGGCAGGTGAGACATCTGCCTTGCTCCCTTTTTTGCTTTCTATCATCATTGGAAACTTCCTGAGGCCTCCCCAGAAGCAGAAGTCACTATGTCCTGTACAGCCTGCAGAACTGTGAGCCAATTAAACCTCTCTCTCTCTCTCTCTCTGTGTGTGTGTATATATATATATATATATATATATATATATATATATATACACACACACACATACATATATATATATATATACACATACATATATATATGTGTGTGTGTATATAATGTATACAGATATATACATTATACATACACATGTATACAGACATATATAATTTATCCAGGTATTCCTTTATAGCAGTGCAAAAACAGACTAATACATGAGTGTTGGCAGGAGGCCCCACTTTTGCCCCCTTGGTCTTCCCCATAGGCTATTTGCAGGTCCCATACCTGCTGGATTCCCCAGAGTGAGCCATGAAGAAAAAGTAGAAGTTGCAGTGTATTTTATAACCTAGTCCTGGAAGTCACCAATTGTCACAGCTATATCCTACTGACTACACAGGTTATCTTTATTCAGTGTGGACAGGACCATATAAGAGCAGAAATTCCAGGACATGAATATGACTGAGGACCGACTCATAGGATGGCATTGTGAAAGCACGAACAGCGTGCTTCAGGGGGGCAGAGGAAGATAAATGGATTACCCCTAGGCTGTGAACCAGGCTTTGAGTATACGGAGGAGTTTCTGATTGATAAAGACAGGGAGCAGATTTTCAAGCTGATGTGGATGCATATCCAGGGGTGCGGAGTTGAAATGGACTCTCATGTCTGGGGAACTGTGAGACGGGCATTACAGCAGGAGCAGGTCCATGGTGGTAGAGGGCAGGAAAAAGAAGGTATGTTGGGGCCAATTATAAAATGTCTTGAATGTATCTGAAACCAAGTTGTGTGGACTTTCTCCTGGAGGCAGCAAGCAATCAGGATAACATGATGAGCAGGATTTTAAGGAAGCCAACTAGCAGAGTGTGCAGGTGGGCTCAGTGGAGAAGAGACCAGAGGCTATGGGGAAGCAAGGGGAAGGTGACTGGCAGCATCTTTTTAGAAGGTGCCATGAGGATGGAGGGAGAGGCCTCCCTGAAAGCCAATCTGCTGTAAAAACAACAGGATTGGGGGGGCGGGGTTCTGGAAATCACTGAGCTTAATCCTTTTCTTTCTATAGCTGGGGAAACATTGAGGCAGAGGGACATGGTTCATTCAAGGATAACGCAGCTTTTTACTAAAAAAAAAATTTAGATTGCTGATTGCAGGCAACAGGGAAGCACTCACAGAAAGAAGTATGTTGTCAAGAACTCAGAAAGAGAAAGGGTGATACTTTGGGAGGTAGTGAGTGCCACTAAATGTGAAATAATCAGTAAGAAAGGATTGCAGGAAGCCTTTGCTGATACCCTTGGCTGCGTTAGGATCCTCTTCTGGCAGTCCCTTCCCACCTCTGTCTTAAACTTGTCACATGGGATCATAGTTGGGTCTCTACCTCCCACACTAGATGTGGGCTCCTTCCAGCTTCTTCCTGTTCATCCCTGTCATCGCTGAAACTCTGGCGTCTAGCCGGGCACACAGAAGGAATGCAGGGTAGACAACTGAAGGAGCATTCAAGCCATAGCTCCATGGTTGCCACATGATCACTAGGATTCATCAAGAAGCTTATGAGGAAGGCAGGTTGGCCAATGTGGAGCAAGGAGGATAAAATAAGTTCCGTGGAAGATGATGGCAGCAGGAAGAGATCATCTGAAGAAAGCCTCGGAGTCCACTTTAAGAACTTTTAATTGTATTCTTACCTTGACTTCTCATTAAGAAAGAAATTATAGTTCTAGAATATCAATCAATATTACGTTGCCAGAAGGAAGAAAGGGCGACTTGGGATGAAGTGAGCATAGGGGAGAGGGAGCTCTGAGGTCCTGCTGTCCAGACTTGGTTCCCTGAGTGGGTAGGGGAGGAGGGAAGGTGGCACAAGTCAGCTGTAGGCAACCCCAATCCAGCACCACCCTGCTGGGATGACAGGAAGGTGCTCAGTGGTCTTGGGACTCAGACTGAGGCCGGAAGAGCCAGTGACAACTTTGGGACCAGGCAGGAGGTAGCTAATATGTATGTTAAACATATGGAAATGAGAGCAAATAGCGGAGTTGGGGAAACAAATATTGAACAGGGTCTGGGCCTGAGACTAAACCAACACAGGGAAATGAGAGGCTGCTGCAAGCAAGCGAGCTGCCCAGGGGAGGAGGGGGAAGGGCAGAGAGGAAGAGAGGCTGAGATGGGACCTCAGGGAGTGCCCTGCAGGCTTGGGCTACAGGCTGGCCAGCCCTGCTGGGTGGCCCCACAAAGACAACGTGCATGCCAAGACAGGTCCAGGCGTTTGTCGACTCTGTTGACGTTTCCCTTTCTTTGCACATTTCATTCCTCCTTGGCACCTTGTCCCTAGTTTCAGGCAACCCGAGCCTGTCTCAGGTTGGAAATACACACCCTACTCCCTTTCCTGAAGTTGCCATTTGGTCACAATGACTTGAGGCCCAGCTCCAGAATGTCCGTATAACAGAAGTTTAGGGACTGTCATCTGCAAGGAAGGATGGGAAGACCGAGGCTAAGAGACTTGTCCTGAGGTTCAGATTGTAAAACAGACATGTTCTTTCTGCCTAGGGGATAATGTTTTGGCTGTCACTGTCTGAAGATAGGTGGGTGGGATTCATAACCAACTTTCTTCTCTTCTAGAAAAGACAAGAGTCATGGCAGCTGAAATGGTAGTTCCACCCACTCCATGGGAGAGGGTCAGTGCACCAGCCGACAGAGGAAGGAGGCAGCCACAGGCTGAGTGTCTGTCTGAGAGTACAGGACTGTGCCCAGCTGCTTTCTGGGACACTGGGGGACAGAACAATCTGTGTCATAGTCAGCAGGACAAAGGCCTGACCTGAACATGTAGGGAGGCTCTGCCATCCAAATACAGGGACTGTTCCTTCTTGTTCTTCCAATGTGGAAGTAACTGTGACCCCTTGAGAAGAGCTTGGAGATGAGGGGACATTATGGGAGGGATCCCAGGTCCCGCCAAAGTGGTTTCCTGCAGGAGTGTTACACGTCTAGAGTGCTCCATTTAGGCAGTAGATACCACCTGGGCCTCATTGATCAGACCCAGTTCTGTATGAAATAAAGCCTCAGGACATACAACTCAGAACAGATCGGTTTTCAGTAAGTGGTGCAGTGGGAAGCCTTGTGGGAAGAGGTGCTTTAGAATCAGGTGGAGTCAGAAGCATGGACCTACAAAGGAGGGTAGAGCCTCCCAGTGATGAGTCCACTCCATTGACTGCCCAAAGCCAACATGAGAGAGAGTATCTTTGGCCTTTACTTCCCAGGAGGCAGTGGACCTGCAAAACCTCTCACGTCCCTGCCTCTCCAGCCCTGGGGCCTTATAAAGTATTCCCTTCCTCCACCTCTTGCTCCTATTATCTGTCAGGAGACATGCAGGCTCATCTCAACTCAATTAACTGCATTAAATTTGTTGCATCCTCTGATAGGTTCCTTTCATGGGGAAGGAGGTAGGATAAAAGAATAAATAAACCACTACTTCTTCTGTCCATGAGATGAAGGTTGAGTGTGAGAGGCAGATTCAACCACAAAGGGCTAAGATCAAACTGGATAAGGACTAAAACACAAGCTTAAAATAAACCAAGAGAGCAGGAAAGGAAGGAGTTAACTGGGTTCTGGCCAGGAACAGCCCCCATGAAAGCACATGAATTAAGGAAGACCTTAACATTGAAAATGACTTCCAGATAGAGAAACGGAATGCTCTACAGGCTTAGTAAACAGTATGAATGGAGTGACAAAGGGGACAAGGCAGTGAATACTCATTCCTGGAGACTGGTGGGAGATAAGAATGAAAACACAATCCAAACAAGCTCACAGTGGCCTTTGTGTGGCTGGATGAGGGATTAGGCCCATGTTTAAGGCACTGTGCAGTTACTGAAGATTTCTGAAACTCAGAAAAATAATTTTCCCCTGCCTGACATCATATCTGGGTTTTGTGAAGAGAACCAGATTTGCCAGACCAGCCCTTTAGGAACTGTTCATTTCTTCAAGGAAACAATACCTCCAATTGTGTAGCTATTAACTGGTGAGCCCAGTTGCCAATTTATGGCCCTACAGGCAAAGGCACGAAGGAACTGAAATGAAGCCTAAGCTCCATTTAGATAATTTATGTAAGTCACTTGCACAGTGCATGGAATACAGTAAGCACTCAATAAATGTTGTCATTATTACTGAATCTTTATTAAAACTCAATGAAATAGGTTTTATTATCCCCATTATATAATATACTAAAGCTCAGACAGGTTACATTATGATTCTGAGAGTACAACTAGTGGTGGAGAGCTAGCATTTGGACCTGGGTCTGAATCTAAAGCCCATGTTCAGTCCATCATGTCTGTTGCCAGAGCAGATAAGCTGACAGGTGAGGGCAGGGGATCTTGGATCACAGCCAAGAGACAGTAGACAGTTTGAGGTTCCAGGCCTAGAGAGCATGGGGAAGAGTTGCTTATCCACTCCTTACTCCTGCAATCAGACCTTAATTGTCCTTGTAAGCACCTTGTGATGGTTAATATTGAGTGTCGACTTGATTGAAGGATGCAAAGTGGACTTCCACTCACTGAGGCTGATTGGGCTACGGCCACCACGGAGTGCCTGATTTTCCAGCAGCAGAGACGAGCACCGAGCCCTCGACATGGCACCATTCCGCCGGGTGATCAGCCAGCTACTTGGTAGTAGGTTGATTATACTGGACCTCTTCCACCATGAAAAGGACAGCAGTTTGTGCTCACCAGAATAGACACTCCGGATATGTGTTTGCCTATCCTGCCCACAATGCTTCTGCCAAGACTACCATCTATGGACTCACAGAATGCCTTATCCACCATCATGGTATTCCACACAGCATTGCCTCTGACCAAGGCACTCACTTTACAGCTAAAGAAGTGTGGCAGTGGGATCACGCTCATGGAATTCACTGGTATTACCTTGTTCCCCATCATCCTTAAGCAGCTGGATTGACAGAATGGTAGAATGGCCTTTTGAAGTCACAATCACATCACTAACTAGATGACAATACTTTGCACGGCTGGGGCAAAGTTCTCCTTTGTGTATGCTCTGAATCAGTGTCCAATATACGGTACTGTTTCTCCCACAGGTCCAGGAATCAAGGGGTGGAAGTGGAAGTGCACTACTCACCATGACCCCTAGTGACCCACTAGCAAAATCTTGCTTTCTTTTCCCACAACATTACATTCTGCTGGCCTAGAGGTCCTAGTTCCAGAGGGAGGAATGAGGCCACCAGGAGACACAACGATTCCATTAAACAGGAAGTTAAGATTGCCACCTGGCCATTTTGGGCTCTTCCTACCTCTAAGTGCACAGGCTAAGAAGGGAGTTACAGTGTTGGCTGGGGTGATTGACCTGGATTATCAAGATGAAATAAGCCTGCTACTCCACAATAGAAGTAAGGAAGAGTATGCATGGAATACAGGAGATTCCTTTGAGTGTTTCTTAGTATGACCATGCCCTGTGATTAAGGTCAATGGGAAACTACAACAATGCAATAGGCAGGACTACAAAGGACCCAGACCCTTCAGGAATGAAGGTTTGGGTCCCTCCACCAGGTAAAAGAACCACAACTTGCTGAAGTGCTTGCTGAAGGCAAAGGAAATACAGAATGGGTAGTAAAAGAAGGTAGTCATCAAAACCAGCTATGATCACGTGACCAGTTGCAGAAATGAGGACTGTCATTGCCATGAGTATTTCCTCCTTATTTTGTTAAGAACATGTTTGTGCATGTATACACTTGTACTAAGAAAATACCTTCATTTTATGTCCTTTACTTTTCCTTTATCATGTGACATTAGATTTCTTGACTTCACGTCAGCATTTTAAGTGCTATTAACTTTCTGTAGCAGCATTTAAGAACTAGTACACTTCTGAAGGATAGCTGTATCATGTTAGGCATAATTATGACCTTATTATTATCTTTCTTTGAAGATCATGTGTGGTTGCAGGAGGTGTATGTGGGTTCAATTATACAACGCGTAGATTTGTGATAGTTAATATTGAGTATCAACTTGATTGGATTGAAGGATGCGAAGTATTGTTCCCAGGTATGCCTATGAGGGTGTTGCCAAAGGAGATTAGCATTTGAATCAGTGGACTAGGACAGGCATATCTACCCTCAGTCTGGGTGGGCACCATCCTATCAGCTGCCAGTTCAGCTAGAATAAAGCAGGTAAGAGAAGATGGAAAAGCACACTTGAATCTTCTGGCCTTCATCTTTCTCCTGTGCTAGTTCCTTCCTGCCCTCGAATATCAGACTTCAAGTTCTTCAGCTTTTGGACCCTTAGACTTACACTAGTGATGTGCCAGGGGCTCTCAGTCCTTCAGTCACAGACTGAAAGTTGTACTGTTGGCTACTCTAATTTGAGGTTTTGGAACTCAGATTGATCCATCACTGGCTTCCTTGCTCCTCAGCAAGCAGACAGCCTATCATGGGACTTTACCTTGTCATTGTGTGAGTCAATTCTCCTTAATAAATTCCCTTTCATATGTATATATATCCTATTAGTTCTGTCCCTCTGGAGAACCCTGACTAATAAACACCTTCGTTAGGAAGTCATCACCATGTTGGCAGAGAAGTCCACCGTGGATTGGGGAACTCTTTGAGAAGACAGCAGATTCAACCCAGATACAGCCATGCCTCTCTACCCCTCTGCAGCAGGCACCTCTTGGGTTAGCATGGCCCTGGCTGACATCAGAAGGGCCCAAATGAGAGCTCCCCATTCTTACCTGTGGAATCAGTATCTGCAGCATCCCTGGGGCTTGAGACTGGTAGTGTCTCTCTTTGGGGCAAGAAAGCCTGCGTCTTCCAGTAACACTTCACCCAGCCAGGCATCGTGGAGGGCATCTTTATCAGGCTTTCTTGATAGTCTGGCTCTAGCCATGCAGGAGTCAGAATGGCCCACAAAGGAGCAGCACTGGATTCCACCTCCATGTGTAACAAGCATTTGTTTACTTTGTTCTCTTTTCCCTTACACAATGCTCTTGCCTCTACTTCCCTCCTGATCCTTGGTCTGGGGCTATGGGACCACGCTCAGGAGCCATCTGAGCCTTACCTATAGTTTAACACCCAGCTAACACTCAGGACTGGCCCACCCTTGGAGTCAACTAAGAGAATTCAGCATCAAGGTAGACTTCCTGCTGGCATTGCTCAGCCCTTCTACCTTGCTTCAGGACTGCTTTTTGTTGTGATTTCTAAGGCCAAGCCTCCACTGGAATACACGAGCTCCAGCACCTGGGCTGGAGCTTTATCTGGATTATTTTTCCAGTCACTACTCCACTGCCTCTGGGCTGGGTCCCCACCTTGCTTTCTTTACCAATCTTTGGGTTGATGGTTGACATAATTTAGATGTTTGTTCCTTCCACATCTCATGTTGAAATGTGATTTCCAATGTTGGAGGTGAGGCCTGGTTGGAGGAGTCTGAGTCATGGAGGTGGATCTTATGGATGGCTTGGTGCTATCCTCACAGTAAGGAGTAAATTCTCAGTCTATTAGTTACTGCAAGATCTGAATGTTAAAAAGAGCCTGGCACCTCCTCGTCTCTCTCTTGCGCTCTCTCTTGTCATATGACAAGACTGCTCCCCCTTCACTTTCCACCATGAGTAAAAGTTTCCTGAGGCCCTCACCGGAAGCAGATGCTGGTGCCATGCTTCTCGGACAGCCTGCAGAACTGTGAACTCAATAAGCCAACTAAAGAAAAGTCTTTATAAATTACCCAGCCTCTGGTATCCCTTTATAGCAATGCAAAACTGCCATAGCAATGGTGACCTATTTGTATCCTCACTTTTCCATATCACAGTCTCTGAATCTCATCACCTACTTTCTTTGTGGGTCACTGCTTATTGAGCCGGGCAGTGCCTTCCTGCTACCATATACTGTCTATTTCCTTTCATCATACTCTTTAGGATCAAACCCTCTCTCTTTGTCCGCTTAATCCTGGCTGGACCCTGAAGCATCAGAGAGTGTCTACAGATCCCTAAATCTCCTGTTCTCAATATCAGCCGACAGCCTAAGCCAGCCAGACTGGGCTCCCTGGACTGCTGGGCATGGGCTGATCTGGAGACCTATTAAGAATTGCAATTTCAAATCCCAGGTGATCTAGACACACATTTTAGGAAAACTTGAGCAAATTTCATATTCTACCAGTATTTGCAAAGTAAGAAAGTCAAGTCATTATGAAATGATATCCTATTAACTTACATTAATGAAAGTGACACAGCATAATGTCATTCCTCTTGGTCCAGACAGGGCCCCAGCCTGCCTGGTGGAGTTACCTGGTACCCAAGCACATCTCAGCTCTCATTCTGTGCTTGGAGGGGTGTAGGGGAGACATGGCACAGGTTCCAAGCAGCATCAGCTGAAGAGTCCAACCAGGTGGGAGGCAGGAGGAGGTGGGGTGGTGGAAGGTGGGGGGAGGTGGGGTGGTGGGAGG
>PVKP010004301.1:73503-99263 GCA_004027715.1 Plecturocebus donacophilus | reverse complement strand
CACGGTGAAACCCCATGACTGCTAAAAATACAAAAAATTAGCTGGGCGTGGTGGCATCCTACTGTAGTCCCAGCTACTCGGGAGGCTGAGTCAGGAGAGTCACTTGAACCTGGGAGGCAGAGGTTGCAGTGAGCCAATATCACATCACTGTACTCTAGCCTGGGCACCAGAGCGAGACTCCATCTCAAAAAAAAAAAAAAAAAAAAAAAGAAAAAGGAAAAGAAAATAAACCCAAAATAAATTTTCTTTTAAAAAATCAAATTGTAAAAAGAAACAAGAAGCCTGGCTTGTTCCCAGCATTCTAATGTGAAATGATTATAGAGCTCTACAAAACTGGCCAAGGAACTACATAGTGATGAAAGGTTTTTGATCTCTTTGGGAAGTATTGTAGGGAACAGCTTTGCTGGCACTCTCATAGCCCCTTTCCTGTGTGGAGATTGGGCTCTGGGACCTTTGTCTTGAGTAGTAAATGCCCAGCATGCAGCCAGGAGCACTAGCTGTGGTCACTCCCTCATGGAGCACCTTTTGGGTCGGAGGCTGATAATTGTCCTGTTTCTTATGTGCTAAGCTGTCGGGACTGTGGGCTGCCAGATGCCATAGTTTTACTAAAAGGAGGTGGTTGATTCATTCTTTTACTGCAGATTGTCAGCTGAATAAAGCGGCCCACCACAGCCTTAGGGACAAAAGCTCTCCATTAGGATTACACTGCCAGGTTGGAGAATGGCCCTTTCAGTGGTGCACAGCCTCAAGCAGGGGCTGTATTAAGCTGACCACCTTTATGCAAATCTCTCTCCTTTGTCCAAAGACCCCCTCATGACAGAGGCCAGCTAAGCCATTCTGGACAGATAGGCTTTGTGCAAGGCGGGGGGATCACCCAGGTTAGGTGTTTCTAGGAAGAAAAGTGGACTGAGGCGATTTTGTAAATGTCATTGCAAATAAATTGAATATTGGCAAAACTTGCACTTAAGATGTTGCTTGGGAAGAACAGATTATTCTTCAAATGGAAGAAACTGAGGTGCCATAGAGTTCTGGAGTGCTGAAATTGTTGTCCCTTGGCATTGTGAAAAATAATATTATGTCTTTATCTGTCTTTTTCAGTTCCTTTCTAGTTTGCTTACTACTCCTGAGCTGCTCTGTTTCTGTCCAAAGTGGAGAGGCTGTTCCCATCTGTGCTCACCTCCTGCTTTGGCTCTTTTATCTCTCCTTGCTGCTGCGTATTTCCCCCATTCATCTACTAGAATATTTCCAAGGTTCTATCTTCTTTCCTCAAGTCACTCCCATGGGAGGCTGAAGTGATTACTCTAATTTCACATATTCTCTGTGAACACGTCTTGTAGAGTCATGGATTCCCCAAGCTGAAAGAGATTTCCAAGTCATCTGTCCAACTCATGTCTATGTGGTCAAATTGACAATTCTTATCAAATAGAGGTTGGAGTTTCTTCCATGTTTCATTGATGCCTAAGCATGCAAGAGAACCTAAATCTGATGACTTTTCTCTCAGTACTTTTTCATGATTAAGTTTTTCTTTAGGAACGAACAGTCTCTTCTTTTGACCTTCAGCTACTTTAGCCTTCACTGCCCCAGGCTCATAACAGTAGCAACACATCTAATTCTTAATCTTTGTTCCTTCTCATGTAAGTCCACCTTCTTCATAGCATGTCTGGGAGTCATCCTCTCTTGCAACCTTTTCTTCTTTCTGCAACAACTACATTCTAACCTTGAACTTCTTCTCAGCCTGTCTGCTTGAGCTTCTCTTGCATCACTTCTTTTAAAATGAGTTTGATCTTGTGAGTCAATTCTCAGAAAATTTTAGTAGTGCCCAACTACCTCACATATTAAATAAAAATATTAACATCTTCAGTTAGAGAATTCAGCCTGACCTCACCACTTTGATTTTCACATTTGATTTTTCTTAACACCTTTTAACATTCCAGCTGCTCAATTTTTAGAGAATTATTTTGACAGTTATATAGCTCTTCTTTGAAATAATGCTTTAATTTTTCTTTAGGTCCTTTTCATTTACATAAAATCCCACAACAACAACACTAATAACAATAGAAATGAAAACACTGGACACAGTGCCTTGGCCATAGTAGAGAACTGTTTTGGGGCATGAATGATGGATAAATAAATAAAAGTACTTGAAATCACTGTAGATAACTTGATTTGCCCAGAAGCCAGAAATGCAGAACTCACTGTCCTGGAAACAGGATTCTTTCTTCCTTAGTAAATTCCCACAGTGTCAAGTAGAGTGCACCTTAATAAATACGGACTGAAAGTGGCCTAAAATATTCCACCATAATCTGTAATACTTTCAGGTTCTCTACAGTTTCAATTTTTCTGTTTATATATGTAAATCTTTCTGTTTAAAAAGTCCTTTAATGAAGTGTTCCAGTATCATTTTCTCTAGATTGTTTCACTGATTGGCTCTCAATATTTTAAATTGAAAATGGACTGAAGACAGAGAAAAACTTACCTATCAAGTTCTTAATTAAATGATTCATGAAGATGGCTTTTAAATGGTTCACTTGAAATATACCTTTATATGAACAGAAATAACTATCTCCATATTAAGTCATCTGTATTAGTTTGTTCTTGCATTGCTATAAAGAAATGGCCTGAGACTGGGTAATTTATAAAGAAAAGAGGTTTAATTGACTAACAGTTCTTCAGGTTTTATAGGAAGCATGGTACTGGCTTCTGGATGGAGCTTTTCCTCATGATGGAAGGTGAAGTGGGAGCTTGCATGTCATGTGGCTAGAGCAAAAGGGGGCGCAGGAGGATGTGGTGGTGATGGGGCAGTGGGGGAAGGTCATGCTAGGGGTAGAGGTTGAGGGTGGGGGGTTGAGGGAGGGCCTGGGAGGGGAGGGTCTGGGGTGGGGATGGGATTAGGGGAAGGTGCCACCTGCTTTTAAATGACCAAATTTCCCCAGAACTCACTCACTATGGTGAAGACAGCACCAAGCCAGGAGAGATCCACTCCCATGATCCAGTCACCTCCTACCAGGCCCTACCTCCAACCTAGGGGATTAAAATTCAACATGAGATTTGGGCAAGGACAAATATTCAAACTGTATCATCATCTGTCCTACAGTTTTTTCTATATATTTTTTCTTTTTCCTTTTTCTTTCTTTCTTTCTTTTTTTTTTTTTTTTTTTTGATATGGAGTTTCACTCTTGCTGCCCAGGCTGGAGTGCAATGATGCGATCTTGGCTCACTGCAACCTCCGCCTCCTGGGTTCAAGTGATTCTCCTGCCTCAGCCTCCTGAGTAGCTGGAATTATAGGCATGAGCCAGCACACCCAGCTAATTTTGTATTTTTAGTAGAGACGGGGTTTCTCTATGTTGGTCAGGCTGGTCTGGAACTCCCAACCTCAGGTGATCTGCCTACCTCGGCCTCCCAAAGTGCTGAGATTACAGGCGTGAGCCACCATGCCCAGCTCCTACATTGTTTTCTACATCTTAGGTCATTCTCTTCCTGCATCTCATGATCTCCGGAGAAACAAGTTCTTCATTTTTAACAATTTTTAACTAGCTGAGTGTTATTCTTCATAGTTTTACAGGCTATGTTTAGATAGCCTTGTGTTGCTGAGAGAACTTACCCTATTCTTTGCACTGATCGGGGAGAGACTAACAATACAGGACTTTGAGGCAGTACCAAGGCAGGTGCCATAAGGGCTACAGGCAATGTGCAATGGAGATGGAGGAGAGAGGATCAGAAAAGGATTCTTGGAGAAGGTGCTTTGGGGAAGTGCTTTGAAAGATTTATATTACTTCAATAAGTAAAGATATAGGGAAGGACATTTTAGGCAAGGAGATGATCATGAGCAAAGGCTGGGCAGTGGGAATGAAGATTGAGTGTCTTGATAATAGTAAGTACTCCTGGAATTCAGGAATGGTGTAATTGGAAAGGTGAGTTGAGTTGTATTATAGAGAGCCCTGGGTGACAGGCTGAGACAGTTTTACTGTGGTGATGCTTAAAATCTCTAGACAAGAACACATGTGATTATAATAAAAGAGCACATTCAATAAATATTTGTGGAGAAATCATTGAATTTCTCATATTTCCCCTTTACTAACATGTTGTCTGTAATGAGGCAAAGTAGAAATGAGTTTAGTAAACTAAACCAAACTCAAACCTATCTAAGTGGGTTCCAAAGTCCACATGACTAGTCTTACTTGCTTCACAATGGCTTCAAGTGGCAAACCTTGTGAGAGGATCTTCCTTGAGGTCACAATTGTGCCAAACAGATAGTCTCAAGTGCCAGTCACTAGTGAAGTCAGCACTGTGCGTAAGTGCCAACTGTGGGCACCTAGCCAGGTTCTTACCACATGCTCCTTGGCTGATGTGAATGAAAGTCATCTGTTGAGGAGTAGCTCCAGTTCACGTCTGCAGATGATTCTTGAGCTTCTGCCTTGTGCTAGGTGCCACAGACAGTGAGGAATCAGACCACATTCTGGCCTTGTGCTCATACTCCAGTGGGGGAGACAGACAAGGACTCAAATAGTGATCAGACACCTTAGAAAGTGGCAAGTGCCCTGAGACAGTAGTGGACAATGAATTCTAGAGGGCTCAGGGAGAAGGAAGCTGAGGAAAACATTTGTGAGAGAGCATTCTATCTGAATCTGGAAAAACTTGAAAAAAATGATGTACTTTGGGATCCAAGCCCATCTATCTAGGTCCCACATACCTTTACACCCAATAGATGCTGTGGGGTATATTTTGCCAAACATCAGAAACAGATTGCTATTTTGGGACTACTCTATTTGGCTTTGGCATTGGTATGCTCCAGAGGGAAAAATGGTGTGTCTCTCAGAAAAGGCAAGAATACTATTTGCCTAAAGTGAAGCAAGTCTATAGCATCTGTTAGAATAAATTTTTAAACATCAGCACTCACCTTTTATTCTTTTATTATTACTTTTTATTAAAAAATAGAGATGAGGTCTCATTATGTTGCCTAGGCTGGTCTTGAACTCCTGGGCTCAAGGAATCCTCCTGTCTCGGGCTTCCCAAAGTGTTGGGATTATAGATGTGAGCCACTGCTCCTAGCCATCACTCACTTTTATATCTATAAACAAAGTTAAATACTATAAGTGAGATTTTTACATTGCAGAAAAAGGAGAATTCTTTTAGAGGCAGATCTTAACACCATCTCTAGGGCTTGTATCAAAGACTACTGGACAAAATAGCATCAGAAAGCCCAGTCCCTTTGGTCAAGTAGGCCACCATGATGATTGCCAGGGGCTGGAATTGGGAGGAGACTAAAGATATTTGACTTCGTGCAAAAGCTAAAAGCAGTTTAAGAACATTTTTGGGGAGTGATGAACATTCCCAGTTTCTCCAACTGACAGAATTTCTGTGAGAATCGTAACACTATGGAAAAGTCATCTCTAATCTGGAAAGTCTTTGTGGTTGAAAAGTTTCTCTTACCTTATTTTCAATTATGTGATTATTGACTTCCCTGATGTTGACAGAAGAGTTATTTTTTATCCAAAAACATCTCTTTTTTCTAAGATGATCTGGATAGACTATCCAGTGCCCATACACAACACTCACCAGTTTTTAAATCTCTCATTCTCAGGTAAGAAGATGATTTTTGTCTTTCAGACTTACTTTTGTACTTACCTTTTATACTTTACTACATACTTGTAATGGAAGTAAGATTCCTCTGTATTTTGAAACAGATCATCAAGTTGTAAGTGGGGAAAATCTAAGTAATGAGCTGCAATTTTTTTTTTTTTTAAGATGCGATCTCTCTCTGTTACCCAGGCTGAAGTGCAGTGGCACAATCATGGCTCACTGCAGCCTCGTCATCCTGGGCTTCAAGCAATTATCCCACCTCAGCCTCCTCAGTAGCCAGTGAGTAGCTGGGCCTACAGACATGTAGTACCATGCCCAGCTAATTTTTTTAATTTAATTTTTAATTTTAATTTTAATTTTTTTTTGAGACAGGGTCTCACTCCGTCACCCAGACTGGAGTGCAGTGGCACAATCTTGGCTCACTGCAACCTCCACCTCCCAGGTTCAAGTGATTCTCTGCCTCTGCCTCCCAAGTAGCTGGAATTACAGGCGCCTGCCACCATGCCTGGCTATTTTTTGTTTTTTGTATTTTTAGAAGACACGGGGTTTCACCATGTTGGCCAGGCTGGTTTTGAACTACTGACCTCAACTGGTCCGCCCACCTCAGCCTCACAAAGTACTACGATTACAGGCGTAAGCCACCGCGCCCAGTCCTAATTTAAAAATTTTTGTAGAGGCGGTATCTCCCTGTATTGCCCAGGCTGGTCTTGAACTCCTGGGCTCAAGCGATCCTCCTGCCTCAGCCTCCAAAAGTGTTGAGATTATAGGCATGAGCCACCATTCCTAGCGATAAGCTGCATTTTGAAATAATAACACTTTAGTTAGTAATTCATACAATACTCAGTAAGGCTTAAAGCATAAGTCAAGATGTAACATCATTCAAATAGTCATAATCAACTCTTATCCCATTAAATTAAATACATGTGAAATCGTGTAGCATGAATAATGAAAATAACTATTTATGGATATTCTTGATTTTCACCAATGACAGCTACAGATTTAAAATGTAAATTATATTTTATCTTGAGATTCTACTTGATCACTTTAAATGTAGCACTCTTCTAATTTCCCTCAGAGAATTATAAAATCAAGTGAAGAAAAGATGTCTTAGTTTTGATAAATTGGTGATTATAGATCAATAAGAAGTGTGTGTGTGTGTGTGTGTGTATGCATGTGCGTGTGTGCATGCATGTGTATGTGTACTCAGTTGTAGAACAGTTGCAAACAGAAGTGAACTTGAATGTTAATTTTCATATCTACTATAATTTTATGTTTATATAGATATTATATGGTTGTAGTCTCAAAACACAGCATATATTTATTGCCATATATAATTTGTTTTTTGCATAATTTACCATAAATGCAATCTGATACTTCTGTAATGAAAAAGTAAGTAGACATAGAAAATAGATTTATAAATCTTAAGATATAACAATTACAATTCATTCTCACCCAATGTTTTCAAAGAAGGCATTTTTCCAGTTATGGAGCTGGTCAATTCTCTAAATATATTTTTTGAAATTATATGAGACAGCCCAGTGCAGGGGTTGTAGTTACACAGGAGGCTTAGGTGAGAGGATTGCTTGAACCCAGGAATCATTAATAGAAGCCAGTCTGGGCAATATAGTGAGACTTCGTTTTGAAAAAGAGAGAGAGAGAGAGAGAGAGAGAGAATTTGACTTACATTTATGTGATGCTAAGTTGCTCATTTAATAAAAGTCTCTTAATAGAAACACAAATTGTCCTTGCACCACATTGCACCATTGTTCTTGAAATTCCATTTTGGGACCATTTCCTTAGTAGAGGAATTCTACTGTGGTGGTACACATAATGAACAGATTTTACCTTGTTTCTGTCTTCAAAGTTATTTTAATGGCAGGGATTAATAGTGTGTTACTTTATGATTAACAGTATGTTACTTTATGGTTCATATTGTTTTCCTGAAGGAGACTTATCTTACATAGATAATTCTGACAGAGACATATACTATAATCCACAATCATTGCAATTGTTTTGTAAAAGAAAGATTAGGTGAGAGTCTTTTATTATTAGAGTTGTTTCTCAGGTATTTGGGCAGGCTATGCTGTGGACCTTTTTTTATTGCATTTTAGGTTTGGGGGTACATGTGAAGAACATGCAAGATTGTTGCATAGGTACACACATGTCAGTGTGCTTTGCTGCCTTCCTCCCCATCACCTATATCTGGCATTTCTCCTTTATGGCAGCGCCTTGAACTGCAATCAGTAAACCAGTTAAAAAGGTTCTCTGCTATTACCACATTCATCTTTCCCTGGGCCATTCACAAACCTTGGAGGGGATCCCAAGACTAGTATTTTTGTCACAGAGACCATTAAATATTTTTTAGGCTTTCAACGTTTCCATTTTGTCATGCATAAGCCAAAATGCATGCATAGGTGCTTGAAGATGGGAAGTAAAACAAGACAAAGACAGCTTGGAGATTCTCAGTGCTCCCAGATATATTAAAAATGCTGAGATGTCTTGTATCAAGAAATCTGCTTCAATATATTTTACCAGCATTTTTCAAATGTTCTTGACTAAGGAACATTTAATATCTATTTTTGTTTTTGCTTAATCCTATTAACATCTTTTGGCATTCATGTTCTGCAGGACCAGTGACCTTTAGGAAACTTGTTGTTACCAGTATGATACCATTTTATATATGCGATCAATGGTATTTGGCTCAGGCATATTGAACTCCTCAGGAATAATATTGACCAGCTATTTTTGAGCTAGAAGGCCGTCAGCTAATTGCAGTGTCAAACTTCTTATGACAACCAATAATGAATGTTTTTGTGCCAAATTCCCTGATGTGTTGATTTAGGCTCTGGCAGGTTTGAAGGCAGCAAAAACTTCTGAGGTATCTCCAGTAGGTTCAAAAATTGGACTTGCAGGCTTATAACTTTCTCTGCTGCAGAGACAACAGAAACAAACCAACTCCCCAAATCCAGAATGACTCTGTTGACACAGTCCCCTCTGATCTTAGATGCTGTTGCGTGGGGATAACACTTGCCAGAGCTTTCTCCCCTCTCCCTCTCCTCTGATGGCTTTGAGATGATGAGTTTTGATGACTGAGTTCACCTTCCTTGGAAAGAAAGTGTGGAAACCAGCATCAAAACTATGGTGAACAAAGAGGCTCCTCCCCTTCCAAGGAAGGTGTGTTGCTTCATTTAAGAGTTAAAGAAAAGTGTTTTAGAATGTATTATTTGATTAGCTGGGCAATGCGGCAGGAACCTGTAATCTCAGCTACTAGGGAGACTGAGGCAGGAGAATTGCTTGAACCTGGGCAGCAGCGGTTGGGGTGAGCTGAGATTGTGCCACTGCACTCCAGCCTGGACTACAGAATGGGACTCCATCTCAAAAAAAAAAAAAAGAATATATTATTTGATTTATTTTTTCTTTTTGCAGGATCATCTGTTGGGCATTTAAGTCACAGACCAAATTCCATTTTATGTTTCTGAGAACTCATTCTTTATAATACTGTAGAAAAATGGGTTTGCCTGTGGTTTGACAAATTAACTGTTCATTAAGGAAACAGTAATATGTGATTTTTTTCATATTGTAAAACTTTGAAATTCTTTTCATCAAGTTTCTGTGAGTTTTTTTTAGTGAATATGATTGGAATTCTGTTTAATACATAATTTTTAAAAGTCAGCATCTGTTTATATTGTATATAAGGTAAATCCAGTATGGACAATGTCATATAAAATGTTAATCTTACAAGACAGTAAAGGCTTCAAGTTGAACTTAAGCCTGTTACTAACTTAGCTTTGGTGTTTTTGGTCACTTTGCAAATTTTTAAATAAGGTGAGTGACTAGAAAAACCCTACTTTCTATAAATTCTAATAAACTCAAGTGAGAAAAAATAAATATAATGAAGTTTTACCTTTACATGAGTAATAATGGAAGTTTTAAAAGTGTTATGCAGATCTATAGAATCCAAGTCAAAGGATAAGTTGTTATTCAGCTTTTGTAAGGAGCAAAGGAATAACTGTAGGAAGCTTAAAAACTGTAGATATTTCTGGGTAAGCAGCATAGTGAAATAGACATGAGAGTAATGTAATCTTGACTCAATTTAAACTTTTTAAGTAATCATTTGCAAACTCCAATGCTTTAACTAATATTAAAGCATGATTACTTCATTCATTTATTTATTCAAGAAAAATTATTGAAGGAAAGTGAAGATGGGCGGTGTGGGGAAATGTGCAGGAAAGAAAGAGCCTCCTTTCTGGGTTGTTGGAGGCTGTCATTTAGTACTTGACATTATTTTTCTTATTAGACAAGATTACACATCTTGGATTGCCTCAGTGGAATAATATGGAAATTCTATTGAAATATAATGGGTGAAAATGGTTTTTCTTCTTCAATGGTTTGCTCTCTTTACCTCAGTAGCAGTGCAGTCTATTTTCTCTGTGAGTCGAAGATGATAGCTTGAGCTTTTCACTAGCCAGGGGACCCTGAGCTTCACTCTACCAGAGTTCAGGGCATTTAAGAAAAAGTATGATTACTTTAACCCAGATACTGCCCTGCTATATATAGCACTAGATGCTGACTCTCTGCGCTTCTGTTTCTGTATTCCATCTATGCTCTTCATTTTTATTTCTCCGTTTTAGCTTCCAGAACACTTTATGTATAACTTTTTAATGGAATTTATAAATTTTGACCTTGTATTCTAGTTATCTATTTACAAGTCTAATCTCCAAAGACCAGAACAAATTGACTTCATCTGTTTATTCTCCAGAGCCTACACTTAGAAAATGTCTATAAAATGAATAAATCTTAAATGGATAAGTGGAATTTGATCTATAGAGGACTCTTCTGGAAAGATGTGTTCCCTGATATATGTTATCTTTACTTCCACAAACGAGTTTCTACTTTTTATATAAGAGCTATCTGGTAGAGAGAACCAGGATATTAGAATATAGGATTTTCTTCTGTTGATCTTTTCCTTTGAACACACTTCTTTTGTATCTTCTCTTATAGATGAACTATCAGTTACACGTTTTGAGTTCCTCATACTTAATTTTTGGTAAATTCTTTGGTTGATTTCTTTTGGAAAGGAACCCATATTGTAACATGGGGACAAAATGATGAAAAAAGGAGAGCTGAAAAGAGCAGGATACAGGAATTAAGTGCCCACCGATGAAGCCTGGAAAGAGAGGCTATGAACAGTCAGCTCTGTTAGCTCAATTTTGCATAGCTCTCAATTCAATAAGTAGCTGAAATAGATAGGACAGAGTTACAATGTGTGAAGAGTAGACAGGAAAATTTCTCTAGGAAGTGTTCAGGGACAATATTCTCAATAATAGGTCATTGAATCTTTTCTTTCTTTCTTTCCTTCTTTCTTTTTTTTTTTGAGACAAAGTCTCACTCTGTCACCCAGGCTGGAGTGCAGTGAGTGGAACGATTAGGGCTCACTGCAGCCTTGACCTCCCAGGCTCAAGTGATTCTCCTACTTCAGCCTCCTGAGTAGCTGGGACGACAGGCTTGTACCACCATGCTTGTCCTGTCTTTGGATTTTGAGAGCATCTAAGAGTGTTAGCCTTGTTTCAGTATCATGGTCTACTTGGATAGGACAGCAACAAACACCCGAAGGGGCTTTAGGAGAGCTCTAGTTAGGAAAGAGCGATAGCAGGGGCCTAGAACTCAAATACTGGAGAGGGAGGGGATGAGGAAGAGACAAGGATGGAATGAACTTCAAGATTCTTACCTCCTCTGAAGCCTAAAGTGCTGCTGCATTTCAGTCTTGATGCTGTCTAGAGTTTTTAAGTACACTGGACTGTCACTCTTTGCTATAGACCAGGAATTCTCAAGTATTCAAATCCCATGTCTTAGCAATCACTGTCAAGGTTCTGAGCTCCCAACATGATGGAAACCAAACTCCCCTATCTCTTTTTTCAACGAAAAACACTGATGTGTTTACAGACACTTTGTCAGCATATTTATGATTTTTGGTTAGTTTCAAGAGCATGATCAATTGCAGAAAGGTTATTGGACATAAATGTAATTGCTACAGAACATCAAAGTAATTTGTTGATAGGCAGGGGAACGATAATTGGGAGAAACATGGGATGTTCATACTTATTCCTAGTGAGCTGAAGGTCACAGATGGAAATTGGGGGGGGTGGATGTAAGGAGGGTGGGCAGATGGGCAAGAGTGTTGAAAAAGGACCAATGCTAAATAATGAAAAGACAGTACACTGCAGCGAGTGAGTGCTCTGGCACTGTCATGGACTCTCAGGATGGCCTTGGGAAAGTTAGCAAAAATATTTGGAACCCGTTTTCCTCATGTGTAAAATGGGGAAGATAATGCCTGAGATGTAATAAGTGTTTAATAAATATCACCTGTTATTACTATTTTTATTTTTTCTAGAATCTTATACTTTTCTACTGCTATAAATCTAAATTCACTAACTATGGTTGAATATGAGCCACATTCCAAGGGAGATTTATTGCTTAAATATAAAAGTAAAATAAGGAGGATGGTTTTATCTCCAAGGAACTCTTATAACAAGGGACCTGAGGACAGATTCCCTGTCAAGTCTCAGCATATTTTTTTTTGTAATTTTGAAGAGGAATGATAGTAACATACTCTTAATAATTAATTTGAAAAGTTTGCAATATTTTCCAGTTCTACCTGTCTTTTAGATTTCACAGACTGTTTTAATCTTGATGAAATCCTTTCTAATTGTGGAGTTATAATGATTGACTTAAATGCCTCTCCTTATTGACTGAGGACTTTGTGAGGACAGAGACTGTGCCATCTTCATCTCTTGATTCTCACACTTGGCATTGCCAAGGCTGGCTCAGAGTAGGTATTTTGTGAATGTGTTGGGAATAAATGCAATAAATGCAGTACTTCAGCTTTTCGACTTAAGGTGCTTTCATGTTTCCCAGTCCTAGAAGAATTCAGGCTAGTCTAAGGGATATCAAAAGAAAACCTAAAAGAGATATAAAAATTTACTGACACTTCTATCAATTCTCAGCTAGATTTTTATAAGATGTCAAATTGGAAAAGAGTGTGAATTTAATAAATTAATAGAACATCAAGGTTGGTATATAGTGCAAATTCTTAGTGAGCAGAAGGTCACAGATGGATGGAAATTGTGACATAGTTAGAAATGTAGGGACTATTAGCAATAACTTTGGAATTCCCCTTTGAATCCCACAGTAGATCACTCTCATTGGGAAGTGAAGGCTAACCTTTGAAATAAAGATCAAAGAAATCAGTCAGGGAAAGATATCACCAGACAGACCATCCAGAAGAAAACCAGAAGCTTTTCTTTTCTCCATATCAGGGGTTTAGTGCTTCCTATACAGATTAATTTCTGTTTTTAATATTAGGACATGCTTTGGCAATAATGAAAAACGTTAAGTTCTACAGGCTGATTGAATTCTACTTAAAATCTTATAATTCGTGTTTGTCACCTGGATATCTATGAGGCTTACTCATTAGGTTTTGTTGTCCAACTACTGCAACTATCAATGATAATGTGTACATTTGAGTAGCAGACTTCAGATTAATTTTCCTTTTTCAGGAAGTAAAGTCCTGCAAGGATGCCTTGTTATTTTCTGGAAATCAAAGTGATGGTGAACTTCCCTTTGCCTTTTGGGGATGAAGGTAGCCCTGGACAGTTATAGATAGTGTGAAACAGCACTTTAACCACTAGATGCAAGAAACTTTGAATTGATTTGTCTTATAAATGCTTCCACAGGCTGTTACCCATTATCTAACCCTTTGAAATGTCTTTAGACATGATGGTGTTGGTAAACCTCACACAGAATTCACTCTGGAAATTAAATATGCTGGATTTCTTTGGAATTATTTATTCTGTAAAGTCCTAGGACTACTAGGGACCACATCTCTTTAATTTTGGTATTTTAAATTCTTGTTTTCTCTCTTTTGTCATCTCAGTGTATAGGACTATATTCTGTTACTGCATTTTGCAAAGAGAAGGGTGAGCTGTTAAGGTAACATAGTTTGCACCAAGTTTTCTATATCATCTTTTGTACTTACATACATTTAATTTGAATGAAAAAAATACCCAATGCTTTGTGTATATGGTGCACAGTTCTAGATCTTTTAGGATATAGAAAGCTGAATAAGCCTTCCCTGTCCTGAGGAAGCTTACATTCCAGTGGAAGAATAAGAAAAATGCACATAAAGGGTAAGGTTTGGAAAAGAAATCTTCAAAGGAAAGACTTAGGGGTAATCCAGAAAGACTTCTTGGAAATAGTGGCATAGGTATATAAGGAAATCTAGTGTACTTTTCAACCCTTATACCAAACTCTCTGGATTTAAATTTTTGATCCGCTATTTACTAGCTGGTTGATCTGGGCTACCATTTTGTGACTCAGTTTTTTTTATCTATAAAGTGAAGATAACATCAGATCATACCTCACAGAGATGTGAGAATCAAATAAATTACTTGCTGCAGAGGGCTTCAAGCAAGGCCTTTCCAATAGTTTGGGATGATGGGGAACCCAGGGAAGGGCTTTAAGTGGAAGGACAGATTAAGTCAGTGTATTAGATCATATTGGCCACTGGGTGAGGATGGACTAGAGGGCACAAGAATGAAGGTGATGAAGGAGGAGATGGTTGCAGGAAATGAGGTGAAAGGGCCTGAGCTTGAGGTCTGGCATTGAGGATTGGTAGGAGGCGGCAAGTGTGAGAGATAGTACAGAGATGGGATCCAAGGATAGGGTATGGATGCTGGTCAGATAGGCCCAAACGAGGGCGAGAAGGAAGAGATGTTATGAAAATTGACTTGGCAACTATCATTTGCAGCAATAGATTGATGATATTCATGCTTGAGGATTTTGTCATATAACTGGGATTATCTCTGCTAATATCCTGGTGCATACGAATGAATACCCAAATTTCTACTCCTTTCAGAGGATTGTTATACAATAACTGCAGAAATTTAATTCTACAGAATTTCTGTTGTTTCAACCAAGGAAAGGGAATGTTATGTTCTGTTGATAAAAAACGAAGGGAAAGTAACAAACATTTAATCACCTCCCTGATACTTATCAGCAGAATTCTTACATGGCCTAGGTATTCTGGAGTAAAGGGCTGTGGGAAGGGCACTCAGTTTGACCATGGAAGAGGAAGCAGATTGCTTTGGGATTTCATGTACAACCCAGGATAATGCTGGGGAACAGGATGTAGAAGACTGCATCTGAGAGGGTAGCTAGAAAGCTTTCCTGGGCTAGAGTGAATGTGAAGGCTGTTACAAAAGCTTAGGTGGTGTTGTCCAGAGAATGTGGTGGTTATAAACTGAATTCAAAAGTTTCCCATTTATTCATATACTGACTTCCACATCAGTTGGGCCTCCAAAATAGTTTAGAGAGCTTTGAGAGTAATCACTTCAGAGTTTAATAACAGAGAAAGAAAGTGGATAGTGTAGCAAGATAGGGAAAGATCATTTTCTTTGAGAGTTGAAAAGCACTGCAGAAGAGATGACAAAACAAGTGTTTACAGACTGATTTTCCAGTGCTTTCAGGTACTATGTAACTTCACACAAGCTCCTTAAACTCTGAGTCTCCGTACCCTCATGTGGGAAATGGGAGTAATAGCACCTATTGAATAGGACTGCTGTGAGGATTAAATGGTGACCTGTGAAATACACAGGACCTTGTATCTATATAGTAATCTCAGTAAATGTTGGTTATTATGGCTTTGCCTCTGCTGCCACTGCCCTGCTTCAAGGCCAGAACCTCTCCCAGCTGAACTCCTTGGGTCTTCTAACTCAAGTGCTTCTCAAAGGTTAATGTGCATAAGCATGGCCTAGAGAACTTGATGCCATGATGATTCTGATTCGACGTGTCTTGGGAAGCCCTAGAATTTGCCCTATTCTGTGAAGCTTCTAGTTCAGTACTGATTACTCCCTTGCCCCTTGCCCTGAATTAGTGGATTTATATAGGTGCTAGTCTTCCCCACAAGCCTGTGTGCTGCCAGAGTGTGGCGGGGACAGCGGTTGAATTGCTGAGATTTCAGAACTTGCAGGAGCACAGAGGCTTTTATGGACTTAAGTGGAATAAGGCTAGGATTAATCATTTAATGGATTGCTGATCTGTTTTAGAGACTGCAGACATTTTTGCTGGACCATCTAGAAACTTGAAATATTCTGCCAGAATGTTCAGGGTTGTAAGAGATCTTTTGTTTCTTTAGTATTCCTTATTGTCTCAGGCTAAGAAAACATGCCATATAAATTCCCCAAAGAGGGAAATCAGTAAGAAATACATTTTAAAATCTGACTTTGTTTCTTTACAGATCTGGGTTTGCTACTGTGTTTTTTTTTGTATCTATCTTTTATTAACAGGATTAACTGGGTGAGAGGAGGTATTCAGCAAACTTTGGCTGACCATTTTCATTTTTCCAGGTAGGACTCAATGTT
This sequence comes from Plecturocebus donacophilus, assembly GCA_004027715.1. Taxonomy (NCBI): domain Eukaryota; kingdom Metazoa; phylum Chordata; class Mammalia; order Primates; family Pitheciidae; genus Plecturocebus; species Plecturocebus donacophilus. The sequence goes on along the minus strand of PVKP010004301.1, from coordinate 83,265 downwards.
CCCTAATTCATTTATTCATCCACCAAACATTTATTCAACATGAGTTTTCTGCCAGGCACACTTTAGGGTGCTGGGAATACAGTAAGTGACAAAACTGCTCTGACTCCGTTCTCAGAAGGGGCCACAGAACGTGCACCTGTGCTCAGAATGCACCTCAGCTTTGGTCTAGGAAAGAGTGGGCATTTTACCTATGCAGGGGTGTGTATGTGTGTGTGTGTGTGTGTGTGTGTGTGTGTGTGTCTGTGTGTGTCTGTGTGCTTCTGTGGAAATGAACTCATTTTCTTCATAGCTTGGATTCCCTCACAACCTTGTCCAGGCCAGAGTTTATGCTTGTGCAGTGAGAGCTTACTGAAAGAACTAAGGTTAGAGAAAAGCACAGTCAGTCAGTAGGGATACCTCAAAAAAACCAGGATGCCTGACTCTGTTTCTGGATCTCTTTTGGAGCATGACTTTGCCACTTGCTTTTCTTGGCATATTCAGTGTGGTGTATGGCATGTATATTACATAATCCAGTGTAGATTAATTTGAATTCTTGATTTTATCCATTGGAAAGCTATGTTCTCTTAAGACAGATGAGTAACTGATAAAATATTGTCTTATGAGTTGTAATTTTTGAAGGAAGTTTTGATTGAAAATAAATTGGAAATTTCTACTGACTTGGTTGATATATTTATGTCATACACATTTAACATCATTACTGTCTACTTGAGAATTATAAATATTTCATTCTTTCTCACTGATTAAATGTCTTTAATAAACCTTATATGAGAAGAGAAGACGACTTCACTCAACTTAATGAAATATGTCATAATGCATTTTCCCCTATAAACTTAAATTCCTGGAACCATATCGAGATTTGAAAGACCATTTTCCTTTGCTTGAGCAATTGTTTATAAAGAGTATGTATATGTCTCTCCCTCTATAAAGACAGAGTTGATCCCTGATAATGAACAGCAATTTTTATAACTACAAATACATGACGTGATTATCTTCCACAATGGCATTTTAAATAGTTTGAGGTTCTTAATTTAAAATAAACAAATATTGTAACCAGAGTAATATCCAAAGATGTATTAGTCTCTGCATTCTGCTTTTCTTCTGACCTTCTCTGGTTTTCTTTAAAATTTCATGTAAACATTTTAAATGATGTTTACATGAGTCAAACACTTTCTGGCCATTACTGCACTGTGAGGCCACAGAGTTTTCCTTCTCTCTGTCAGTCTGGCTAAGCTGACTGATGGACTGAGTCGGGGAGGACAGACTGATATGCAGAGCACATTTCTGGGTGCTGTTGAAATAAGAACATTCTGACAAATTGCTGATTAGGCCTGCCAGGAAATGCCTGGGATTTAGGCGACCCCACTGAGAGGGCCGTTATTCCTGGATTCTAGAGCACTGACTAGTTAACTTCAACCTCTTCAGATGTGGAAGAGTGAGGATATGTTCGCTCTTGGTTTTTCTTTATGAAAGATAGAATATTGTTCATGATTGTACTTGGCATCACTAGAAATTAGTGCTGACATTTTTAACTTAATTTTGCTCAATTAGGCCCAGAAACTGCAATCCTTGCATTGCTCTGTCTCTGGGACTTTTAGTACCTCTGCCCTTTGCCTGCTTAAGATTCATTCCAGCCCCTTGTCTTCTGTATTTTTTCTCAGGGAATTTTCCCCATCCCTGCCCCAACTTCTTGACTTAGTCAATCTTTACATCACAGTTCTATGCTTCAAGTACTGTAGCTAATATTCTTAGTGTCTCTTGACCTCTTTGATGCTCAGAAACACTTGGAGTAAGGGCTAATCTGATCATCCCCCCCGCCCCATTCCTATATGTGAGCTATTACATACTGTTGGGGACAATGTCACTTCTGTGCAGATAAGTACCACTACAGGGTTATTATCTTCTGCCACATGTTGCACCTTATAAAAACATACATTAGATGCCATGATACCCTGACTCTACACCCAGACTTGGGACAGCACTTATTTATGACATGTTAGACTTACCTGGCAGGCCCACTGCATGGAGATTGGTTTCCATGCAGTTCTCTCATTATTGCCTCGACAGGGGATGTGAAGAAACATCTGTGTATTGCCAAATTTTTGCCATCGCCGCCCCCTCTGAGAAGAGTGCATTCTTCTCGTAGTCCTTTAGATTTTATACTGCTGTTAACAATCTCTAATTAAAGCTGTAATTTATTGGGTGGCTGCTATGAGTCAGTCATAATGCTAGCTACTTTATATACATTAACTTAATTTTCATAAAAACCTTGACACATAGTTATTATAACCCTCATTTTAAAATTGAGATAATTGAGACTGCACCCAGCCAGGACAAGCTTCACTTTGATTCTAATTCAGGATTACAACGTTAGTGTCATTTAGTCCTGAAATCTTTGTTCCAGGAGATAGAGCACATGAAATGTATGCCAGATAGAAGACCTGCAACATGTTTCAGGAACATTAGCAACAGGAGCCCAGATTTTGATCAGCAAGTGGCTTGTCTCTAGAAAAGTTTGGTATTGATGTGGAGCTTGAGCTAGAAGTCTGATATTTGGGTCCTGGAAGTTTTGAGACTGAGAAAGTTAGACAGAGGATTCTTTTGACTGGATCTTATCCCAATTAGACACTGATAAACCTATGTTATCATAGCTGTTACACTGGAAAATATTTATCTAAGTGATTCTCAACTACAGAGAACCAATGATTAATTAAATCCATCTATTCAGTGTATTTTCTTGTAAACTAAAACAAATATCTATGATAGATGTACACACACATCTATCATGCGTTTTGCCAGAAAATTAAAAATGGATAAGAACAACACCCTTCCCCCCACCTCTCAGAAGAAATATTTGCAAACGTGACCCTCTTGTCCTTTATATTATACTTCAGTAATAAAATTTGATGGGATTTTAGATTATTTGCCATTGATTTTAGAAAAATGTACTTATGCAAATTGCTATTTCCAACCAATTAATTATTATTTTGCGTAGGAGGGCTGACTATTCTTGGCCTGAGAGATTTTAATTAGCCTTACTCTTTTTCAGTCTTTCCATGTTCTTTCACTGACATAAGTTTCTGAATCTGTTGTTTTAGAATGAATTACTGAGTGGAAAAGGGGCAAAGTTCATTAGCAGTTAGGTGTTTGAGCCGACCTTGTCCAGTAGGTAAGGAGAGTGGTCAGGTGTTTATCTGCGTATTTTGAGCGTCTGCTCTGTGTGAAGCTGGGTGCCATTGGAGGTATCAAAGATATATAAAACATGGCTCCTGTCTTTACAGAACTGTGAACAAATTTTGTTACCCCCAAACACAGGAAGGGCTATATTAAACACACACATACACACTCTCTCCCTCTGTCTCCGTTTTCTATCTCTCCATGGTAAAACTGCAAAATTTTAATGCCTCTTTTATCATAAATCAAATTTCAATTTATACATGGATCTTCTGTACTGTATGTATGTGTTTCACCGTTATTCATTAGCCTAAATACTGTAGCTTTATAATAAGCTTTGATGTCTAGTAGGCACATCCTTTATATTGCTGCTGTTCTTCAAAGTTATTGTAGATATTTTGGTCCTTTACTTTCCACAGAAATTTTGTAAATAACTTGTGAAGTTACACAGAAAAACAAAGCAAAAGAAAACAAAAAACTTACTGGTTAGATCTGAATTATGTAAATTTGTAGATTAGCTGGGAAGATCTGATAAATTGATGATATTAAGCCATCTTTTTCACAGACTTGGCATTGTCACTGCATTTATTTAGATCTTCTTTTATGTGATACAATAAAACCTTATTATTTCTAGTGTAGTATTTCTGGGCATTTTTGTTAAATTAACTACTAAGCACTGTATAGTTTCCTTCCTATATGAAGAAAACTATAAATGTTATTTAAGAACATGAAAAACAGGTTTGAATAATTGGAGAGAGAGAGAACTTTTCTTGATGGAAATGTGTACCATACAGATGTATAATATAATTTTAATAAATTACAATTAGATTATTGAAGTTTTTGGAATTAAAAATTAATTTTTATAGTAAATCATTTTGAAATATTTTCTAATTTTATTTGGGGTTTCTTCTTTGACCCACAAATTATTTAGAAGCATGGCATTTAATTCCCAAATATTCAAGGAGTTTCCAGATATTTGTTTGTTTATTATTGATTACTAATTTAATCCTGTTGTGATCAGAGAACAAAATCTTTGTGATTTTAATGCTTTAAATTTATTGAAACTGGTTTATGGCCAAGTAGATGTTGAATCTCATTGGCTGTTTTCTATACATATAAGATAATGTACATTCCATAGTTGCCTGAATGTGGTGTTCCGTAAACATAAATGGGACCAGGTTTGCTGGCAATGTTAACTCTTTGATATCCTTATTTTCTCTTTACTTATTCTATTGATTATTAAGGTGAGTGTTTTAATTATCAACTCTTAATTATGGATTTATTTATTTCTTCTTTCATTTCTGTCTGTTTTTACTTCACTGTAAAGCTTTGTGATTAGATATAAAGCTACTTAGCATTGCTAGGTTTTCTTGATTGACTTCCTTTACCATTTTGAAATGTCCCTCATTTTCCCTAGTGATATTCCTTATCCTAGTGTCTACTTTGTGTAATATTAATATAGTCACTCAAATCTTTTATCATTATGTCTTCATGGTATATATATTTTTATCCCTCTTTTAACCTGTGTCCTTATAATTAAATTGCGTTTCTTATAGACAAATATAATTTGGTCTTGTTTTTTAAAAATCTAATCAACAATCCTAAACTACATTTGTGTGTTTAGTTCATTGATAGTTTATATGATTATAAATATGTTTTGATTTAAGTCTGCCATCTTGTTATATGTTTTCTGTTTGTCCTGTTTGATCACTGTTTCCATTGTCTTCTTTTTTCTGCTTTATTTTGGATTAAATGAATTTTTAATTAGCATTCCATTTTATCTCTTTTTTGATTTATAATCTATATCTGTGCCTTTTATTTGTTGCTCTAGGCAGTTTGTCATATAAATCTTTATTACAGTCTGCCATGAATTAATATTGTGCCACTTCATGTGTAATGTAAGAAGCTTACAACAGTAGATTTCTGTTTTCCACCCTCTTGTCTTTTGTGCTATTATTGTCACAGGTTTTACTTCAGCATATATTAAAAGCAAAAAAGTATTTTGCTTTTACATCAATTATGTTTTAAAGAAATTAAAGAAGAGGAACATTATTTTATATTTATGAACATAATATATTCTTGCCAGTGCTTTTCATTCCTTTGTGTAGATCTGAGATTCCACCTGGAGTCATTTTCCTTCTACCTGAAGTACTTCCTTTAACATTTCTATTAAGGCTGGTGTGTTTGCAGTGACTTCTTTCAGATTTTGTTCACCTGAAAATATCTTTATCTTTAGTTTTCTAAAAGGGTGTATTTTTACTGCATATAGAATTCTAGGCTGATTTTCCAACCCCACTCTAAGGACTTTAAAGATGTTCGTTCCATTGTTCTTTGGTTTGAGTTGTTCTGATGGGAAGCCAGACAGAAAACATCATTTTTCCCCCTGTATTAAATGTATCTTTTATTTCTGTTTGCTTTTAAGATTTCTCTTTAAAATTGGTTTTTGGCAATTTGTTTTAGTTTTTCTTTGTGTTTACCTCATTGGGTTCACCAATATTCTTGAATATATGAGTTTATGTTTTTCATCCAGTATGGCAAAAAAATTAGTAATTTTTTTTCCAAAAATTGTTTTTTACCTCGCTATTCTGGGAATCTAGTTACTTATATTTTAGATTGCCCGATACCATCCCACACTGAGAGAGACTCTGCTTATTTTCCTCTACTCTGGCTGGATAGCGCTCAGACATCTTTCGCCTGTACGTGAGCTGTGGGTGTTATTTAGTTTTGTATTCATAGCATTTATTCTCTCCCTGGCAGTGGATCTTTGACTGGTTTTGTAGAATGTCACTTTGCATAGGCACAGCTTAGTGATCAGCTAAAGATTCAAGATGACATGTATGCAGATTTTTGAAACTCTTTTTCCCTCAGAATTTCCTTCTTGGTACTCTGCTCCACAACTTGTAACCATCTTGGCCTTCTGAACTCTTATGTCTGTCTCCTAAAACTTAATGAGACCATGCTATTCTGCTTCAGACCTTTCTCCCTCAATCATGGTCTGGAAGTGCCCTCAAGTAGAAATCTGGGACTATTGCAGCGCTCTTCTCATTTTTGCTCTTATCTCAAAGATCACAGGCATGCTACTCCTCCTTTCCAGTGTCTTAGAACAGAAATTTCCTATAATTTGTCCAGTTTCCTTGTTGTTCATGGCACTATTCAAAGTGCTGGGATTACAGGCGTGAACCACCACACCCGGCCAATTTACTAATTTTGTTTACTAATTTGTTTACTAATTTTTGTTTACCTTTATTCCTACTAGGCATTTAAGACTAAATGCTTTGGTATTGCTTTAGCTGCATTTTACTTTAATACGTTTTTTTTTTTTTTTTTTTTCATCTAGCACAGATCCATCCTCTCATTTTTAATCTCTGCCCGGTTTTTCACAGGATGCACATAATAAACACATCTGTTCTACTTGTTCTACAGTGCTTAATGGCCAAATGTATACATGCCTCTTTGCATTTTTGCCCAATAGTTTCCTCAAGTTACATCATTAGAAGGGTTAATTACTGTGTCAAAAGGCATGCACATTTTAAAGGCATTTGATATTTATATATATAGTTAAATTTCTTCCCTTGAAGAAGGCTACTCCTAAATGCATTCTTATCAGCAGTGTTTGAGAGCTCCACTTTAATACGTTTTTAATATGTAGTATACTTGTAATAGGTTAGTTCTGAATATTTTCTACTTTTCAGAGGTATTTAGGAAGTTTTGTTATTTTGAATGTTCAACTCAATGAGGTTTTGTATTGTCTTTTTACTCTTGATTTCTAATTTAATTGCATTTGGGCCAGAAAATATGGTCTATATGATAGTATCCTTTGTTGTTTCTTGGTCTTTTTCATGGCTTAGCATGGCTTAGCTGTTTTTTGTGAAACAAAAAGTGAAATCTTAAATTTCACTATGATGTTTCTAGGTATGGTTTTATTTTAATTTATCCATATTGGGTCATATTTTCCATTCTGGAAAATTTAAAATGGTCTCCTTACTGCCCATCTCCCCTTGCTATTATGTCCATCTGGAACCCCTCTTAGATGTATATTGTGCCTTCCCATTTAGTCCTTCATGTCTCATAACCTCTTGTTTCATATTTTCCATCCTATTTTCTCTTATGGTATGGTAAGTTTCCTCATAGCTCTATCTCATTTACTAATCTGCTCATCTGGTGTTTCTAATACATTGTTCAACTCATCTTTTAAAAATTAATTTCATTGGATATATCTATTTATATAATTTCGGATTCATCTTTTTCCACATTTATTTGAAGTTTTTGGGGATTTCATACTGCTGGGGTATGATGGATTTTTTGGGACTGATAGATTATTTCCTTATGTATTTTCTGATTTTGAATGGTGAGCTCATCTTCAATAGTGCCTTATCTGTGGAAAATCTGTGGAATCTGTCTTTAGAGAGTATCTCTCCAGAAAGGGTTTATCTTTGCTTTTTCTGGAATCCCAAGGTTGATTCACTATGGTGGTGTCTTTTCTCCTTTACCTAGAGAACATGCTGAGACAGGCAAGCTCCTCGTTTTCTTCTTTTGTTGGTGGGAGGATTTTTTTTTCAATGTAATGTTAGCCTCTGAGAGTCCTGGCTACATGTAGGGAGAGGTGGTGAGTTTTAGTTCTACTTCCCTGTTTGGGTTATTTTTTATCCAATATATATGTTTTTTCAATGTAATGTTAGCCTCTGGAAGTTCTGACTATACATAGGGAGAGGTGGTGAGTTTCTTTTACTTTCCTGTTCAGGTTATTTTTTATCTAAGAGAGCATTAATGCCAAGCACAGGTTCATGTTTTGTGCTCAGTACGTTTCCAGTGTTTGACTCCCTGAGCTTTCCCTTACTTAGAGAACATTTAAAGGATGTTTGCTATATTTTATATCACTTTTTTGTGACACGTATGTATTGTGATGCCATTGGCATCTACCTTGAGGGTTTGGCCTTGAGGTGATGTGTGAGTCTAATTGTACAACTCAAAGCAGAGGACTTCGGTGATTTCAGGGCCATGGTTTTATACGCCGAGGATTTCTGTGAACATCAACAATAATGCAGATTTTCCCTTTTGTGGCATGGGCATGAAGCTTTCAAACTGCATCTGTCTTCATTTTCTTAAATTTTCTCAAAGTTAGTGAAAGTTAAATAAATTTAAGGGTATATAATTAAACCTATAAATATTTGTTTCTTCGGATGAAGTGGTATAACCACAGAATGTTTTCGTAACTTTTACAAATATATTCTTCATTTATAACGTTATTGTCAAAAACATTCATTGGGGATTACACAACAAAGCAAGTCTTCAACATCTACATAACATATGAAAGTGTTATTGGTACTTAATGAAATTCTGTCTTTAAAAGAAGTAGGCATTCCTTGAGGGAAAAGTGTTACGCAATTGAGAATTTTTATTAGTCTTATTGCTTTACCGTGATTCACCATAGATTGATTTCTTAGTAAAATGTTGCTTCACTTTGATTTCAGGAGTCTTCCTTACACCACTGAATAATGAATGAAAACAAGCAAGAAAAAAAGAAGAGGTATGCATACATAACTGACTGACATTTCTCTCAAAGCCCTGTCCCTTGTCCTTTGTTCCCATTTCACGTCTAGCAAAATCCTATTTCCTCAGGGAAGCCTAACTCACTCAGAGAAATATGAACAGACACTTTTCAAAAGAAGACATTTATGAGGCCAACAAACATATGAAAAAATGCTCATCATCACTGGTCGTTAAAGAAATGCAAATCACAACCACATTGGGATACCAGCTCACGCCAGTTAGGATGGCGATCATTAAAATATCAGGAGACAAACACCGCATGTTCTCACGCATAGGCGGGTGTTGAACAATGAGAACACATGGACACAGGGAGGGGAGCATCACACACTAGGGTCTGTGGGGGGGAACTAGGGGAGGGACAGCAGGGGGTGGGAAGTTGGGGAGGGATAACATAGGGAGAAATGTCAGATATAGGTGAAAGGGAGGAAGGCAGCAAACCTCATTGCCATGTATGTACCTATGCAACAATCTTACATGTTCTTCACATGTACCCCAAAATCGAAAACGCAATAAAATATAAAAAAAAAAAAAATCAGGAGACAGATGCTGGAGAGGATGTGGAGAAATAGGAACACTTTTACACTGTTGCTAGGAGTGTAAATTAGTTCAACCATTGTGGAAGACAGTGTGACAATTCTTCAAGGATCTAGAAATAGAAATTCCATTTGACCCAGCAATCCCATTACTGCGTATATACCGAAAGGATTATAAATCATTCTGTTATAAAGACACATGCACACAAATGTTCATTGCAGCACTGTTTACAATAGCAAAGATCTGGAACCAACCCAAATGCCCATCAATGGTAGAGTTGACAAAGAAAATGTGGCAGATGTACACCGTGGAATACTATGCAGCCATCAAAAACGATGAGTTTGTGTCCTTTGTAGGGACATGGATGAATCTGGAAACCATCATTCTCAGCAAACTGACACAAGAACAGAAAACAAAACACCGCATGTTCTCACTCATAGGCGGGTGTTGAACAATGAGAACACATGGACACAGGGAGGGGAACATCACACACTGGGGTCTGTTGGG
>PVKP010004301.1:0-73403 GCA_004027715.1 Plecturocebus donacophilus | reverse complement strand
TTTCTTCATAACTCTCAGCCCAACTCTGTAATACTTAGCACATTACCTATTTACCTAACAGCCCTCTTCCTCAAACTGTGTCCTCCATGCCTTGCACAGTTCCTGCCTAGAGCTGACTCTAAATAAATGGTTATCAAATAACTGACAAGTATATAATCCCTGATATGTTTAGAAGCCTGTTTTTGAGCCTTGGCTTGCCTACAGCTTAAATTCGTTTATGTTTGAGAAGATAAATTAACTTACTTTTTTCATATCAAACTTCTAAAATAAATTTAAGTACACTGATCAAAAAGCTTTTGTCAAGAGTTTTCAGTATGATCTGTGGTTTTTGAAAGTTATAAAAAACCAATTAGCATTTTACAGTTCAGTCTTCTGAAAAGCAGCATTGGCTTTTAAGAGCCTCTTGAGTAATTATAGACCATTTAGAAAGAATTTTATTTTATCAGAAACACTGGTGTTAAAACAGGTAGTAATACGTGGTGGAACAAAGACCCAGAATTAAATTCAAATTAATTTGGACTTACTTTATGTAATTCTTAGGCCACTGTGCCAGTTATTGTGCTGGGTTTTGTTCCAGAAGAGACAAAAAGACAGATACGGTCCCTACCCTCAAGGGCCCCACAGCAAAGGGAGATGAAGTTGGCTTTCATTTCCTTATTATTGTTGCTCTATGGGTAATCAAGGGACTGGATTTTTGCTCAAATACTGACACTAACTTCTCCCTTTCTCTCTTCTCACCTTCTGTTGTTCCATCATCTGAATTCCCTGCCCGACCCTTGCCATTAGTAAGCCTGATGGGTTTTCTTTTTCTCAATTAGGGATAAATCTGATGAATCCCTAAAGTCAAAGAAGTTCCGATTGGATGCTGTCTTGACAAGACTGTGCACAACACTGCAAACTCGTGACTATCCTGTAGAAGGAGGCAAATCTGAACGATCACAGGACACTACTACCCTTTTACAGAAGGAAAAAGGTTTGATTTGTTCAGACTGTGCCATCCTCATAGACTTTCGATTAGTTACATTGAAAATTAGCTGTGAGTGGGACAACTTTGTCTCTCACTTTACTTCAGTCATTTTCTGGGAGGAATTAATGATTAGAGGAACTCTTGAAGTACCTCCTAATACACAGATAGTTTGTTTCTTTCCATTCACAAGTTTGTATATGGTTGAGACTTAAAACGTGATTGAGATTTATGCAAGAGTGGACCAAGGAAATGAAAATTAATAGAAGCATATGTGGGAAATAATGCAAATTTCTGTATCTTAAGCACTTAAAGTCATGTGGTAAATGTTGCTGAGGGAAACATGGCCCCAAAGTTGTAAAATATTACCTGTAATATTTTAAGGTTTAACTCAGAAGGTTTAACTCAACACATCTGAGTGGGTCATGCCCATAAATATGTAAATATGCTATAATAATCTCTTACCTTAAATTTTTTGACCCCATGATACCTCCAGGTATTACCCTATTTCTGTGCCCTCCCTCACAGAAGAACTTACTGAAATTTTATAGGCCCTGTCTCCACTGGCTCACATGCTTACCTTTTTCTGATGAGACCACATAAAATCTACTCTCTTAGCAATTCTCAAGTGTACAATATGCTGTTATTTACTATAGTAACCATGATGATGTGGAATAGAGATCTTGAACTTATTCTAACTGAAATTTTGTATTCTTTGTCCAACATCTGCCCATTCCCTCGTCTCTTAATTTTGATGAAGGTTCATAGCTAGACTCTGCTTCTACCTTTGATCTCCACTTTATTCTGTTTGCAACAAATAGTCATAGGGATCTTGTAAAAACCTACCATGTCACTCTCCTGCTTAAAAGCCCTTCATGGGTTGGGCTCTGTGGCTCACGCCTGTAATCCCAGCACTCTGGGAGGATGAGGTGGGTGGATCACCTGAGGTCAGGAGTTCAAGACCAGCCTGGCCAACATGTTGAAACCCTGTCTCTACTAAAAATACTAAAAATTAGCTGGGTGTGGTGGCAGGTACCTGTAGTCCCAGCTACTCAGGAGGCTGAGGCAGGAGAATGGCTTGAACCCAGGAGCCGGAGGTTGCAGTGAGCTGAGGTTGTGTCATTGCACTCCAGCCCGGGAGACAGAACCAGACTCTCTCTCAAAATAATAATAATTAAAAGCACTTCATGTTTCACTCAGAATAAAATATCAATTTCTTACCATATACCCTGCATGATCTGGCCCTTCTTATCTCTCAGGCTTCATTTCCTACTACTTTACCCCCTGGTCATCCCACTGCAGCCACTCTGGGGTCCTTTCTTCTCTTTAAATAGGGAAAATTATTTCCTGCTTCATGTTGCACTTACAGCTTCATCTCCCTGAGACGGTTTGGTCCCATGTCTTCACATGGTTGCTTTATTGTCAATCAAATCTGACAAGAATTTGACAAATCTGACAAACCTCAGATGTTACCTTCCTAGTAAGGCTTTTCTTGATTACGCATTCTTACCAATTATTGTACAAGCAGATATCTGAAACTGTCTGTTCTGTTGTCTATGTGTTGATTATCTGTCCACATTGCTCCATCAGTCTGTAAGACACAAAAGAACAGTCACTTTGTTTTTCTTGTTTATACTGTATCCTGAACCTCTAAAGCAGCATATGACCTATAGCAGGAGCTCTGTAAACATTTGTTAAATAAACGAATAAAAGAGGCTCAGTTTAACAACAAGTACTGAAACCCTGCTGTGAATTAAGTATCATGTCAGACATTGGGTATATGATGAAGAATTTGTATGATACACACAGTTGAAGGTAAACAAAAACAAGTTCATGGGTAATAGTAAAGTAGAAAAGTCCTTTGTGGTTTATTTATAAAATACACTGGTTATCCTTTCTTGGCAATATATGGACTCCTCTATTGTTTTATTTCTTTGAATGAAGTATAGGAGATGAAAGTTATTAAATGGAACTGGAAGGCAGTGGATAAATTTCTTCAGAAATTGACTATGGAAGAGTGTCATGGGTTGTTTCCTGAATTTGAAGAGCTGTGCCTAGAATTGAGTCTCCAGACTGGGACAGTGGTCAGGATCACTGATCTTGAAGCATTTATGTAGTTGGCATGGTTTACTTTTCATGTTACTCATATTTCACACCTAGTTACACACCCAATTTTTAAATTGTACTTTAAGTTCTGTGGTACATGTGCAGAACTTGCAGGATTGTTGCATAGATACATACATGCCATGGTGCTTTGCTGCTTCCATCTCCCCGTCACCTACATCAAGCATTTCTCCCAATGTTATCCCTCCCCAACCTCCCCACTCCCGGCTATCCCTCTCCTATCCCCCCACACCCCAACACACCCCATTGTGTGATGTTCCCCTCCCTGTGTCCATGTGCTCTCATTGTTCAACACTCACCTATGAGTCAGAACTTGCAGTTCCACACCCTATTTTTATTCCCTCATCAGTGAGGGCTCTAAAGCTCTCCTTATGCATGGCCTCCCTCTTACCCAACTCTACTCCTAGAAAAGGGTCAAGACTCATGCCTGTCAAGAAAGCAATAGCCACTGTCAAAATTATCCTTGTCATAGGATTTTACATTTTTAATGGAGATCAAAGTTGTATGTGATGAGTCTCATTTTTCTGTAAGGAGTAGGAACTAATGTTTATTGACATGAAGCATTAAAATAACTTGAGATTGGAGGGCTGTGTTAGCGAAATCCTTTTGCTAGTGAAGTTAGTGGAGTAGGTGGAGTTGAGGAGGTAGAGAGGGGCACATGTTGACAGCAAAGACTAAGCACAGCAGCAGAAACACACTTCCCATTGGGGAAATCAGAAAACCTTGAAGAATGTGATAGGACAGATGGGGGAGAGGTCAGTACCAGTAGCTTTGAAAAGATAAAAGATAAGGCTTGAAGATATTCTAGTTAAGGGCCTTGCCTAAAGCTTAAATAGATTAAAGTAAACAGTGAAATTCCATAATTTAGTCAGGACTAGGGGAGAGCTTTGGGGATCTGGATCTGCTTAGAGCCCTTGACTTACCTGGCAGATTATGGATACTGGGTTTTAGTAGAACTCAAGAGAATAAAAAAAGAACTAGAAGTTGAAAAATCATAAAATTGTTGGACAGGTCATAATGTGTGTGGCAGAAATTGAATTGGATGATCTTCAAAGCCTTTTTCAATTCCAAACACTGTTTTTATGATCATTTATATACAATTAGTTAGTCAACATCAGATCCTTCATTAGCACTCAGCATTTTCTCATGAGTCTTTTCTATAAATTAAGTATAACTTTGGAAAATATAATACCCATAGCTAATTATTTTAATGTGACACTGTTCTGTCCTTTCTTCTTTTTTTTCTAAAAAGATACAGTCAATCCAGAAAGCTCTCAAAAGAAATTAAATTGGATGCCATCATTTCGTACCTATGATGACTTCAACCAAATGACGCTACAGGTAAGAGGGCTTTTGTTCTTTGACTGCTTCATATGTTGAATACATATAATAGACGACAAAGAATAGTGTTTGTCAAAGTGTGATTAGGATATCATATGCATCAGAATCACCCAGGGAGCTTGATAAAAATACAGATTCCTGGGCCCTAACTTAAATCGTCTGAATCAGAATCTCAAACCTGTGAGGGCCAGGAGTTTGTATTTCTCTCAGGCTCCCCAGATGCTGCTTATGCCAACTGAGTTTTGAGAACCACTGATTTTGAGTTACAACAAACACAAACAAGTATCTGCATAGGTTAGTGGCAAGTTAAGTGGTTATCTGGTAGACTCAACATAGATTGCTATACTCTAATGAATTAGCCTTCAGGTAGTTTTCTCCCTCTCAAGAATGTAAGGTGTTTATAGTCCCTGTCTCCAAGAGAACCAGTTAGTTTCACAAGCCACAAGCACCCTGAAGGACCACAGTTCTTTGAGGCGGACAGATAAGGATACAGATTTTGCCTTTATCACTTACTTGCTGTGTGTCTTGACTGAGTTACCATCTCTGAGCCTTGATTTCTTTCTCTTTAAAATGAGTAAAAAATATCTTTATCTCGTTGAGATGATGTGATAATAAAATGAACATGTATGAAAATTTATAGAACAGTGTTTGGCACACATTAGATGCCCGGAAATTATGAGTCCAGTCCCTTTTCCCCTTCGGTACTGACTGACAACCCAGCACTATGACCATTAGTGGTCATAATGGGGTCTGAGAAAGGCATTGTGTGAGTGAATCTTTTCAAACCTATCCCAATGTTAGAGGCAAAATTCTACTAACTGTGAATGAGTGGAACCATATTTTAATACTCTACTTCATCTGTCTTCCTTTCAAGCAATAGACTCTCACTTTTTTTTTTTTTTTGAGACAGGGCCTCACTCTGTCATACAGATTGGAGTGCAGTTATATGATCGTGGCTCTCCTGGGCCCAAGCGATCCTCCCACCTCAGCCCCCAAAGTAGCTGGGACCAGAGGTGCACACTACCATGCTCAGCTAATTATTTTTTATTATTCTTTATAGAGACAAGATCTCACTATGTCACCCAGGCTGGTTTCCTGAGCTCCTGGGCTCAAGCAATCCACCTTGGCCTCCCAAAATACTGGGATTACAGGCGTGAGCCACTGTATCTGGCTCTCTCTCAATTTTATTAGAAGTTTTGTTTTAGGGATTTTATACACAAATATTTGCTAAATAGAGGACTTCAAATGTGTTATGTGAAATCCTGTTACTAATTTTATGAAACCAGATGCTTATTTGAAATATTTTAGGAGCTAGACAAAGTGTAACTGTACCATACAGGGATAGCTGTGTTCACAACTACGGAATATACAACATTCAACTGGAAGGATCAGAATATCTTGGGTAATTCCCTCCTTTTCACTTTTTTCCCCTCCATTAGGCTTTACTAATTTCCCTTGAAAAGTCTGTTCCTTATTCAATAAGTTTTTTCATGCAGTAAACAAGCTATCTCAGTCTGGCTAATCAGAGCTGACTTTAACCAGAGAGATGGAAACATCAGGGAATCTGAGAAGAGAGACAATAAAAGAGGTTTTTAATACCCATTTTTAGACTGTATTCTAGCCTGGGCAATAAAACAAGAATCCCACTCTCTCTTCCTCTTTCTCTTCCTCTTTCTTTCTCTCTTTCATTCTTTTTTTTCTTTCTTTTGCTGTTTCTTTCTTTCTCCTTTTCTCTCTTTTTCTAAAAAAAAAAAAAGAGAGACAATAGAGGCTCTTTGTCTTTACTTTCTGGTTTCATTACAGCTTTGGCTGTTCTTTTGAAGCATGAAATAAAGTGGAGTTTGGAGAGCAAGAGGGTGAGGTGGCTTTGTTCCTTATGGCTTGTATTTTAGAGCAATGACTTAGCTTTGGATGTTTCCTTCCTGTTTGCCATACTGTTGGTCAAACGTAACAGCCTCTTGACATCTGCATAACAACCTACACAGTGCTCTCATGTAGAGTAGCTGATTTCATCCTCACAAGAAGCCTATGATTAACTTAATAATGATGTCAATCCCTCTTACTGTAGGAAAGAGGAAACCAAAGCTGGGAGAACTTGTGCCTTGCCCAAATCCAAGACTGTTGAGTAGCACAGCTCAGTAGTATACCATGTTTTCTCACTCACACTCCAGCCTATAGGGGTCCAGACTAACTCAGAGCAAACCATCTCAGTAGAGAATGTGGGAATCAAAATGCCAAAAGCAAGCACATATACAGAAAATGAGTAGAGGGGCAAAGTGCTTTACCAGATCTGCCTAGACTCCTTTCTGAACCTATGTGTTTGGAAGGTCACTTCAGGCATGTGGCAGTTTTGGATGTCATCTTTCGATGTCTAATAGGAAATAGCATACACCCAATTTTAAAAGCTTTTACTTCAAATTGTATCTTACAAAAATGTATATAACATATATGAACAGTTTAAAAAACTACAGGTAACACTGAGCTTATGAAATAGAGCATTATTGGCTCCTTTGAAACTCCTTTGCCATAATCTTCTTCTACACCACTTCTTCCCCTACCGTTTCCTGAGTTCTGTGTCGATCTTCCTTTGCTTTGTATTTTTAGGACATGTGTATGCATCTCTAAGTGATATGTTGTTTTCTTTTGCATTATGTTCACCTTTATATAAATGGAATTATATTGTATGTATTCTTCTCTGACTTGATATTTTTGCCCAACCTTTCTTTTTCAATTCATCCATGATATTGCATGTAAATCTAGTACATTCATTTTTACTTCTGTATTCTTGTTAGAACATACTACACAATTACTTACCCATTCTACTGTTGATAGGCTCCTGAAATCTGTTTTAGCTCATGCTCCTTAGGAAGTAGAGGATGAAGCAAAACTGATATGCTAAGGTTTTAGTGGGATATGCAGTCTCAGGATAGTGAGGATGAGGGGAAAAGTAAGGCAAAGAAGAAGGGAATTGAAATATAGGGTGGCTTATTACCAAGCTGGATATAGTTTCACAAGAACACACAGTGGGTTGTTCAGTCACTGTTAAACTATATAAAAGGCACCACACCTTGGAATAGTCTGTATAGGGGAGGAAGGGAAAATATTGTGTCTACCACTTCCTTTCTATCTCCTGTTATTAGTCAAAAGTCACACGGATGTTTACAATTCTGTCCTTTGGGTTACCTGGCTTTTCTGGAAACCCTCTGCGGTACCCAGATCCCATGCCCTGAGGCAGATGAAGTTTACAGCTTTCATGAATCCAGTCACTTTGTATGGATACTGAAGCCCCTCCTGCTGGTGGAGTTAGGAGACGACTACACTGGGACTGCAAAAGCAGAGCTAACATCCCTGCCTTGATTGAAGGTGGGATGGGGTATGAATCTTGAAGAGGCGCATAAACTGGATCTGGTATAGCTGTAGGTTTTTGTTATTGTGAGCAGTTCTGGTTTAAATATTTTTGTTCATATATTCTCTTCCATATAAGCAAGAGTGTTTCTAGGTGTATATCTAGGAGTGAGATTGCTGGAGGGTAAGGTGGAGTGATAGGGTGGCTTCCCTCTACATGAAAGTGACAAATTGCTTTTCAAGTGGCTGTGTTTCACTATGTATTTTACTGTTCATTTATATTCCCAGTAGTATGGATGAAAGTTCTTATTACTCCACATCATTGCTAATAATTTATTGTCTAATTTTTAAATTTTTGTCAATTAGGTGGAAATGGAATGATGCCTTGTTCCATTACAAATGACAATGAGCATCTTTTCACAAATTTTGAGGCCATTTGTGTTTCCTCTTCTATAAGATGCTTGTTTCTAGCCTTTGCTCAGTTTCTTATGGTATTGTTCTTTCTAACTATTCATATGTTGGAGATTTTTAAAATAGATTCTGGAAACAAATCACTTGCTAGTTATGTGTTGCAAATTTCTTGTGCTAGTTTGCAGCTTGCCTTTTCACCATTTCAAATGACTTGGCAAACAGAAATTCTTAGTTTTAAAGTAATCAAATTTACCAATCAAAGCGTGTTTATTTTCTTGTTTAAGAAATCCTTACCTACCACAAGGTGATAAATATATTATCTTATATTTTATTTTAAAAGCTTTAAAATTTTATCTATTATATTTAATGTGTTTATACTTTTTGAGTTCATTTTTGTGTATGCTATGAAGGAGAAACAGTACAAAGATAAGAGAATATTTTAAACTAATGATTCTGTTCCTTAATGGTGATGTGATTTGTCATATTTCCTACTTCTTTCCAAGTCACTTTCTGTAATTTATGTTTTTCTAAGAATTGCTTTCAAATTTATTGGCATAAAGTTGTTCATAATTTTCTCTTGTTATCTTCATGTCTGAAGCTTCTGCAATGATATCCACTTTTCACTATTAATGATTCGTATTACCAGAGGTTTGTCAATTTTAATGTTCTTTTCAAAGAATTGACTTTTAACTTTCTTGATTCTTTCCATTGTGTCTTTATTTTTTTTTATTAATTTCTGCTTTTAGTTTTATTATTTACTTTTTCTACTTTTTTGGATTCATATTTTGTTCTCTAACAATTTTAGATTTTTTAATTCATTGATTTGTCACCAGTTTTCTTTTCTAATATGTACATTTAGGCAAAGATTTCCAAGTGTTGTTTTAGCTGCATTTCACAGTTCTTGATAAGTAGTGTTTAAAAACTATTTTATTATAAATACTTTCTAATCTCCATAATAACTTATTATTTGTCCTGTTATTTATTGTGGTAAAATTTATATAACGTGAATTTATCATTTTAATCACTTTTAAATATGGAGTTCAATGGCATTAAGTACATTCACATTTTGTGCAACCATCACCACCATCCATTTCCAGCTTTTAAAGCTTGCATAACTGAAACTCTGTACTCAGACAGTAACTCCCCATTCTCATTTTCTCCACGTTCTTTGTAGCCACCATTCTACTTCCTGCATCTATCAATCCATTTGGCTATCCTGGGAACTTCATGTAAATGAAATCATACAGTAATGTCTTTTGATGACATGTTTCACTTAGCATAATATCTTCATGTTTCATCCATGTCGTAGTGTGTGGCAAAATTCTCTTTCCTTTTAAGACTGAATAATATTTCATTGTTTGTTACACATTTTGGTTATTCATTCATCTGTTGGACACTTAGATTGTTTACAACTTTTGGCCATTATGAATAATGCTTCTGTAAGCATAGGTGTACACATATCTGTTTGAGTCCCTGCTTTCAGGATTTTTTTTTTTTGTATACACCCAGAAGTGGAAATGCTGACTCACATGACAATTCTATGTTTAGTTATTTGAGAGACTGCCATAGAATTTTCTATAGCAGTTTTGTCATTTTACACTATTCCATAGTCTAGTAGGGCAGATTAAATATGCACAATCAATTATGATACAAATTATAAAGTAATACCATAACAAGATACAAAGTGTTATGTCTCATAAGTTCTTTCATTAGTTTTAAAATGAAGATAGGATTGTCCCTTAAAAGAGTTCAAAGTGAGCTATCTTTTGATAGTTCACATTCTCTTTGATGTGACTAGTGGTAATGAGTTTTATTATTTCTGGATAATTTTCAACCTATATCTCATTGAGTATATCCTCTTCTCTGTTATATTACCTCCTTCTGGAATGCTGATCAGACATATGTTGGACTTTCTCATTCTCTTCTTGGTGAAATTAAATTATCTTATTTTCCATTTGTATGTCTTCTAGTGTTACATTCTGAGCCATTTCTTCAGCTCTCCCCAGTTCAAAAATTTTATTTCTGGCTGTGTTCTAACATACTATCTAACCTATACATTAAGTATCTAATTTTGATGGTAATATCATTTATAGACATTTTGCTTACGTTTTATATCTCACTAGTCAGTTTTGAGTCTTTTGTTTCTTCGTATTTGTAGGGCCCTTTGTTATTTATTTAGGCCTATTAAGCATATTTATTTTGTATTCTGTATCTGATAATTCCAATATCTGTTATTTTTTAAATATGAGTCTGCATCGTATTATGTCTATTGCCTCTTGTTTGTAATGTTTCATCTTTTCCTGTGTTTTATTTTTTATTATAAGCTCATATTATTTGTAACTTTATCTGCTGGAATTCTTTGAACACTCATTTTAAAATAATTCTCTAGATGTGATTTTGATTTCCTTTTATTAGACATATGGGGTCAGTACCACATTAAACTAAATATTAGACTTTTATTGTTGAGGTCCACACAGGTAGTATATGAATTCTATGTCCAAGTTTGTGTGAGGGTGGGCTTCTGCTTAGCACCTCTTAAAGTTGACTATTTTCTCTTTTCCTACTCTTCCCAGGACTGAAGCTGAGGCAGGCATGCACATTCCCTGTCTCCTTTCATTGGATAAGATTTTTCTGTTTCACCTGTTGAAGGTGTCACCCTTTTGGAGGCTTGGCTTTATGTTGTAATCTTTGATTTCAACTCCTACCTTGTACAGGCCTTGGCTTTGCTTTTGTCCCCTAAACTTTAGGCTATCAGTGTTGGGAAGATAGTCTCAAGGCAAATACAGGGTCTGATATTCTCTGATGTCATAATTCTCACAATGTAGTCATTTTTGATACCAGATTATTTCCCTTACTTTATCAATAGCTTGGTTCTGTTTTGAAAAATAAGTTTTATTCATTATTTTAGATATTCTCTACCAAGAGGCATTTGTCTGGCTATTGAATCCATTATATAGCAGGGAAGTGATGGGCATATCCATATTTATACGGAGATGACTAACTAACCACAAAGGAAAGTGTCCTTAAAATATTTTTAACATTTTTGAAATTAAGTGTTCTAAAAGCGAAACAACCTACACACAGAAATGAATCTTCTTGGCTTGTGTTAGAAAATTTCATGTTAATTGGGTGTATATTGAAATTTGTTTGTTTAAATGACACATCATTTGATAAACATTTCATGCTTAAGGTTAAGTAGATTCTGTGTAGGAGGCAGAATAATGGAATTTTAATTAAGTCTGTGCCTACTTTACTGACATTTAAGGACTGCAATACATTTTCAGTGTGCTATTATAATTATCTATGCATTTAGAAATAAAGCTATCATTTTATTATTGGTCCACTATTTAATTACATCATTATTCTCCTGTCATTAGTCATTAGATGGCTTTATGATTTCACTGAGCACAGATGGAGTGATCATTTATGTGGATGAAAACATCTCTTCTCTTCTTGGACATGTATCAGTAAGTTCTTCCTACTTTTGGGAAAGTGGATCATTCTGGTTTGTTGTTTAGGGGTTTATTATTTATTTTCAGGAGCATAAAACTCATCACAGAAGATGTTTTCAGTGTTCTCAAAGCATGCCCCTGTTTTATTGTCATTTCCATTGGTTTCAGAATACTATAGATTGAGTGTCTTTGTAAACAACACAAATTTATATTTTACGGTTTTAGAATCTGAGAAGTCCAAGATCAAGGTGCCAACAGATTTGGTGTCTAGTGAAGGCCTACTCTCTTATCCAGAGACATCTCTATTTCCAATTCATTGTAATTCGTTGTCAGGTTCATCTTATGTAACCCTTATAAGAACTAAGTATAAAATCTTATTCAATGAATAACTTCATGTAGAATGTCCAAAATACAGGAACTGGTCTAGTAGCAAATTTTCTGTTCCTGATGCAAATTGGACTTGTGGCAGCTATGGTGTAGTTGATAGAACATAGGCATGGAATCGGATGGAGCTTTCATGTGAATTTAATTTCTGCATTTCTGAACTCTCAACAATTGGACATCCTTAATTTCCTGATAAATATAACAAGGGGTAGTTCTTCCTCTTCCAGGGGATTAAGTGAGCTTATATATGTGAACATATCTAGAACAGTGACTGGCATGGAGCAATATTTTATCATGTGTTAGATGAGTGAATGAATGAGTGGTCTCCACAGGGATAACCTAGTTTGGCATCTAAAGTCTATTTTATAACTAAACCAGTAAAAGTGTTTTTATTGAGAAAGTTAAATTTAGTAAAAAAAAGTCTACATTTATTTTGGGAAGTCAGTATTTTACTGTATGACTTTCACTGTCAACATGTATTGCCTGTTAATTCCATAATGTTTTATTTGCAGATTAAGGTAACATATCCATCTTTAATCAAGCCAAGCTTGATTGAGACAGCATCTATCTGCTAATTTGAGCACTGAATAGTTCATAGGCTGGCTTCTACAAATAGGCCATGAAGATATATTTCAAAATATTGATTGTAGATTATGAATACTAATCAGTTAAAAAATCATTGCAATTTGTGATTCATCACACAAAGCCATTATTCGGCTACAAAGAATACTTTATTACTTTGTTCCTATCACATTAAAAGCTCATTGCTTCTGTATCTGATATTCAATTTATCCACATCTCACCATATTTCAACCACATGATACAGTATTATTCACTCATTCAGCCAATATTTACTGAGTGCTTACCAGTGCCAAGCTCTGTTCTAGGTGTTGAGGATGTGACAGTGAGAAAGACAGACAAGGTCTCTGGTATAATGTAATTGACATTTTAATGGGGAAGGCAGATAATAAACAAATAACAAGGCAATAAGAGAATGTCAAGGAGTTGGTGCTATTTAAAATACTTTTGAGTAAAGACCTGCACTAAATGAGGGAGAACGCCATTGCAAATATTTGGGAACGAGTGCTTCACATTGAAGGAGGAGTTAGTTTAAGGGCTATGAGATGAGTATTTGCTCTCGTTGTGTTTGTATGTGAATGAGGAGTTGGGTGTACCTGGAGTGCAGTGAGCAACACAGAGAGAGAGAGTAAGAGCAGATAAGGCCAATAGCAGCAAGGAACCAGAACATAGAATGGTGAAAGCCCTTATAAAGACTTTGGCTTTTATTCAGAATGACTTGGATAACTAGTGGAAATTTTTGAGAGAGCAGAGGAATAGCATAATGTGACTTATGTTTTGAAAGGATCACGCTGGGTGTTCTATAGAGAGTGGAGTGGTGGCCGGGGCATGACAAGAATAGTTGCAGGGAGAGCAGTTACAGCTACTGCAGTAATCCAAACTGGAAACTTGGACCAGGTGGTGAAAAGTGGACTGAGTGTGTATGTGTTTTGAAAATTGATCCATTAGAGATTGCTGATGGACTGAATGTTGAATTTGCGGGATAAAAGATAAGTCAAGGACAAGTAAATGGGTAAATGGTGGTTGCCATTACTGAAAACTGAGAGAGGAACATATTTTGCCAAAGAAAAGATCAGGAGTTCTTTTGGATATCTTAAAATTGAAATCCTATTAGACATCTAAGTTGAGTTATCATGTGGCAAGAGATGAGTATCTGCGAATCACTAACAGATAGGTGGTATTTAATGAGATGGAACTGGAAGAGACCATGTAGGGAAACAGGTCTAATGACTAAGCCCTGGCACTCTGATGCCTAGCATTCAGGAAGCAAGAGTAAGGTCTAGCAAACTGTGAAGGAGTAGCCTTTGAGGTGGAAGCATGTCCTTATGTGTGTGGTGTCCTGGAAGTCAAGTAAATGCTTCAAGAGAAGAGGAAGGATCAACTGCATCAAATGCTGACATGCTTGGTCAGATGAGGGCTGAACAGTGATGATCTGATTTGGCAATATTGAGGTCATTAGTGACCTTGACAAAATCAGTTTCAGTGGAGTGGTTAGATATAAATTTCATTAGTGTGGT
Organism: Plecturocebus donacophilus; assembly: GCA_004027715.1. NCBI lineage: Eukaryota > Metazoa > Chordata > Mammalia > Primates > Pitheciidae > Plecturocebus > Plecturocebus donacophilus. The sequence continues at coordinate 59,286 of PVKP010004301.1, read as the reverse complement.
TTCAAGAAAGAGTGAGAAGTGAAGACATGGCAGGTGACAAGTTTAGTTTGTTTCAGGAATTTTTGTTCCAAAGTGGACCAGATAAGTAGAGTTATAATTGAAGGGAGAGGTGGTAATGTAAAGGAAGGTTATGCGTTTTTAGAATTTTGTGTTGTTGGTTTTGTTTTCCTGATTATTTTTAAAATTTCTTGTTGATACATAATGTTTTGTACATATTTATGGCATGCATGTGATACTTTGATACTTGCATAGAATGTGTAATGACCAGATAGATGACAGATATTACAGCAAATATAATACAGCATTTTGTATGCTTATGGGAATACCCAGTAGAGAGGTAAAGAAAACTTGATTTGTGGAGTAGGGTGAGAATTTTTAGAACAATGTCTTTGGATAGTCTATAGAAAATGGGATGCAGTTCACAGGTGAAGGACTTAAATTTAGTTAGGAGCTTATTCATTGGAAAAGGAGTGAAAGCAGGTCTGTAGGCACAAGAACAAATAGGTTGATAGATTTGGTGTCAGATGTTGACATTTCCCATTTTTTTTACTGAAATAAGAAATGAGGTCAGCTGAAAATGAAGGAAGGCTGGAGATTTGAGGTTTGAAGGAGGAAAAAGAGTAAGGGAGCAAATTGTCTAAATACGTGATTTTGGGAGAGAGTTGAAAATGTATTTCAAATAATATACTGCATGGTTGTGGATTTTTCTTAATCTATATGCAATTGCTTGGATAAAGGTGTAGGATAAATGAAAGGTTGGAAGCAACCAGAGTCAACATTTTCCCAGGCAAATATGGTAGAGGGAAAGAGCACATAGGAATGATTACAATGACCATGGAATCCGAGCTGAATATGGAAGATGTGACGATTTGATGAAGATTATGCACAGTAAAAATGTGATAGGAATGGACTATAGGTCTCAGTGGATGCAATAATTATTGGAGAGGTGTACTTGTATGAGCGCACTGGAAAGGTAGGAGGTGGTATCATAAAGCAGGATAATGTGAATTGTGTTTTTTAGAGGTACAACAGGTGTAACTGTAGTTGGCTGAGGTAGGGCAGAGCATAAGCTTACTGGAGGTAAGGAGATAGAGGAACTGAACAGTATAAACACAGATAAAAAACTTTTACTCTCTCCTTTTTTCCCTCCTTTTCCCCTTCACCTCCTCCTCTCCTCTCCCTCCAGGCTGCGATTGTGGACAAAAAATTATTAAGCCTTCTGCCTGATGAAGAGAAAACTGAAGTCTCACAAAAGATTATTCTCAAATATCCTTTGTTAAACTCAGGTATGTATATTTTTAAAAGTAATAAATTCTTAGGTTTTAAGGGACAAGTAACAATCACTCAATGAGTTAATTTTTTAAAAGTTATTAGAGTGTATATAATATATTAATTTACTTTTATATAATATTACAATCTATATTTCTAGTGTTAAAAAATCTCTCCTCCATTAAATCTTACTCTTCACCATGGACCCTGGTTATTATAGCATTTGTACCATTGCATTAGTGCTATATAAAGAATGGACCATTGTGTATAGTGTTCTAGCTAGTGCCCTACCCTACTGATACAGCATAGACAGCTATGTAAGTGCTAATGTTTGTGGAAAGAAAATAATATTTTTGCAAAATCTAGTCTAAGTAAGACATTGGTCATATGAAATAATCCAGTAGAATATGGTAAAGTACAAATGTAGACTTGTTTTGTATTTGTTCTCTTTTTAATAGAAACACATATTGAATTTTGCTGTCGTTTAAAAAGAGGAAATGTTGAACATGGTGATGGTCCTGCTTATGAATACGTGAAATTCATTTTGAATGTAAAAGATATTTCTAATAGTAAGCAATTCTGTTTATCTTATCTATATGACATTCATAAGTTATGTAGTCCCTCATTACTAACATAAATGCTCTTCTGCTTGGCAGTTGCAAACTGTCTGATATCCTTATGACCACAGTTTCTGACTACTCACATTAACCATACTCTAAAAAAAATTAACAGTGAAATTTACAAGGTGGGGATCATACCAAATCATGACACACTGAGTTAAGGGTGGCTCTTTCTTTTTGTAAAACAAAGAAATGATTGCAAAAATATAACAAAAGATGTTTAATGCATATCCAAGCTGAAAATAAAGGAGACTCTATGTGTACCAGAAATCAAAGTTTAAAGCAGTATGAAAATAGTAAGAAGAAGCTGATTTTGTGGTGGCCTCAGTGGATTTTAAGTCATGCATAGGCTCCATTGGCTGGGGCCTGGAATTCTAACACCTAGTCAAGCACCAGTATATAAAACCTAGAGATCAATAAAGTGATCAATAAAGTTCTGGCCATGGGCCTAGAGAAATAATGAGTAGGTTTATCATCTCTCTGGGAATTTGAATGGACAAAAATGTGCCATTTACAGGAAAGAAAAACCCAAATTTTTGTTGTGTGTGGATATAGGGTCCATTTTTACAAATTTTGAGGTTTCAGAAACTGCAAGCTGAGAAATTAACATAAATTACATAATATTAACTTGTTTGGAGCCATTAAAACATCTGGGACTTGAATCAGAGGTAAATAGCCCAAATAGCTAACACATATATGAAAAGATACTCAAACTCACTAATAAGCAAAGAATGAAACATTTAAAAACCAGTGACATTAGCACTCTACACCCATCAGAATGGGAAAAATTTGAAGTGTGAATAATACCAAATATCGATGAAGATGTGAAAAATGAATAAATAAATTAAATTAAGTCATGCAAAAGCTGGCTGATATATTTGTCATGATTCTTGGAAATTAATGGTCGCACCTTTTGAAAAAATCTTACTTGACTGTCTCTCTTTCTCTCTCTCTCTTTCTACCCATGTGATATATATAAAAGAGAGGAGTCACATTTCTTTTGGAGACTAAAATGTCCATTCACAGGGTAATAACAAAAGACTGAAAACTAACCTTAAGTCTCAACATTTGATTTTCAGTAATGACTTCTTTATGTTTTGGTGGGGAGGGTGAAAGAAGACAGGAAAAATCCCATGGCTCAGAATTCTGAAAATAGTCAATGGGTTAGCAAACAGCACATGGATGTGGCAGGTGTTTGTCTTCTTCTTTAACTGACCCACCTTTCTGTTGTCACATGTGTGTCTATCTTCCTTAGAGTCTACTATGTTCTTTAGTAGTTTCTGCTCCAGCCGCCGCTATGCTGAGTTGTCTCCTGAACGTATTTCTTGGGAGGATCAGTTTTTTCTTGTGGGAACTGTTTGTATTCTCAGGACTCAGCTCCTGCAGGTGAGTACACTGTGTTTGTGCTTCCCCCATTGTGGCAGTGAGGGCTTTCTTTGAAGGGTCATTTTCCTTTTTGTCTCTCAGCAACTGGGCAACACTGCTAAATTACTCAATAAGGAAAATCAGCGCCTATGTTTCAGAAGATGAACATCTCAGTGAAAATTTAGACACAGTTGAATGAGATACACAATCATTTACAAGGATTTTTGATATAAAATATTGTAAAATGTAGGTGCTGGGGACTGGAACACTTTAACAGAAATGAGCATTTTGGCAGGTAGATAAAGGAAGGCTTCTGATACCAGGTGAGTTTTGGGGCAGCTACACCACAGCCCCATTGGGTAGCTGATTGTAAAGGCTTTTGCTCACTTTGTGTTCTGTAATATAGCATTCACAAATTCTAGCTCTAAAAAGAATTCACTTTGGAATTCATCTGATAGATTCAGCTTCCATTAATTTATCCATTCAGTAACATATTTGGTAAGCACCTCCTGTGTTCCAGAGAGATATTAGGGGAGATAGGCAATAGCTAAGTAGTGTTGGAAAGTGCCATGGAGGATAACAGAATAATGTGCTAATGACTGGTAGGGGCAGGGAGTTCAGAGAGAGTGGTCACGGAAGGTCTTTTTTGGATAATTTGTGTTTTGAGTGGAGACCCCCAGGGATGCTAAGAAAGGAGGCAACACAGGTAGAGGGTTCAACATCTGTAAAAGACCTGAGATAGTAACTAGCTTAGAGAGTTCCAAGGAACAAAGTAAGTTATGTGAGCAGAATAAGGTGAAAGAGGGAAGGAGCAGCAGAAAATAACCTCCAAGAGGTAGACAGGGGACATATTATGTAGAACTTTGAGATCCATGATAATCAGTTTGGGTTTTATTCCAAGTATGTTGGAAAGCAGGAAAGTGACATGATCTGATTTTCTTTTCTTATTTTTCTTTTGAGACAGAGTCTTGCTCTGTTGCCCAGACTAGAGTGCAGTGGCATGATCTTGGCTCACTGCAACCTCTGCCTCCTGGGTTAAAGTGATTCTTCTGCCTTAGCCTCCCAAGTAGCTGGAATTATAGGCACCCACCACCACACCCAGCTAATTTTTGTATTTTTAGTAGAGACAGGATTTCACCATGTTGGCCAGGCTGGTCTTGAATTCCTGACCTCGTGATCCACCCACCTTAGCCTCCCAAAGTGGATTACAGGGGTGAGCTACCATGCCCGGCCCTGATTTTCTTTTTTAAAGGTCAGGCTGAATACTTGGTGGGAAAAGGAGTATAGAGAAACAAGAATGGTGGAAAGAAGAGGACCTAAGTGAAAGATGATAGGGGCTTGGACTATGAGTGCAGTAATGTAGATAAAAGTATACTGATTTGAAGTATATTTTGGAGACAGAGCCCTTGCTGATGAGTTAGAAGTGTCTGGTAGAAGGGAGAGAAACATCTCATGGAGGACTCTTCGCTTTTTGGCTTGTGGAACTCAGCAAATGGAGGTGGCGTTAACAGATTTGAACAAGAATGGGACATTGTGGATCAGGCAGTGTGGGAGGCTAAAATCAAGAGCACTGTTTGGGCCATGTTAATGCTGTGTTGACATTACAGCATAAAACATATCCAATTCATTACCTTATAAGGGAGTGCTCTGATCCATACTTCCTGGATTCGGATTCTTTCACTACCAGCTATGTGACCTTGCCCAAGTCACATCCTTTAGCCTCAGTTTCTTTTTCTATAAACGACACTCATAGTACCTCCTATTAGGGTTGTAAGGAATAAATAAGACAGCTTCTTATATATGGTAAGCACTCAGTAAATGTGAGCTATTACAGTTGTCATGATCATTGTTATTACTGTCATTATTACTGCCAGTTATCCAGAGAGGGCAACCTACTCACTTTACTTTTCATCCCTGGTTTAAAATGTGGGCTTTCCAGACCACATTTTAGAAACTACGGAGGACACTTTTACATTCAATTTTAGAGCAAGTCATATCATCATTTCTTCAAATTTAAGATGATAAGAAAAGCAGTGTAGAAGAAGGACAGTTGAGAGAAGTTACCTAATTCGATTGCCCCCTTCATTTTTCCTTCTTTGTAGTCCTCTGGGATTTGAACTGTCATGTCTGCCATGAGAATACAGACATCCCATTTTGGAAGTCAACCCCAATACCTACTTCCTTGTCGGAGAAAAAGAAAATATCTGATTTGGTACAATACCCTGGTTACCCTTACAGCATAAGGAACTCTATTTGTGATCTAGTCCAGTTTCTCTCTAGGTTTATAGGATGTTTGTTCCATATTAGTGGACACTTTGGAGAAAAAATCTTGTGCTAACAGAGGGCTTTTAGAGGAAGATTTTTTTTCACAGTGTGACTGTGTAGTACAGTAGAACAGTGATGAACTCACAGTTCAAACTTTGAAATTCTGCTCCTGTATCTACTAGCTATATTTCTTGGGTCAATTTTTATATCTCTATAATTCTCCGTTTTCAAATCTGTAAAACTCTAGTGCATTTCTCACATTGATATGCAGATTATTTGTAACATTGGACATGAGCATGCCTCCAAAATTAATATATACTATGCATTTCTACTAATATATACATATTAAGTATCTAAATATTTGAATTTTTCTGCAGAGACTTTACACTCCAAGGGAAGTCAATGACGAATTTGTATTTATACAAGATTCAGATGAGAAAGCTTTTGTGGGAGATCTCAGGTGAGCAGTAATGTTGATACAGGTAACAAAGATCTAGAATACAATTTTACTAAACAAAACTAAAACAAGAGAAATGATACCTACACATACTTTTTTCCCATCAAAATGAAAATAAAAAGAAAAAAGAAACAAATGGGCCAGGGATGGTGGCTCATGCCTGTAGTCTCAGAACTTTGGGAGGCTGAGGCAGGAGGAACCCTTGAGCCCAGGAGTTTGAGACCAGCTTGAGTAACATAGTGAGACCTGTTTCCACAAAATAAATAAATAAATAGCCAAGCATGGTGGCATGTGCCTGTAGTCCTAGCTACTTGGGAGACTGATGTGGGAGGATCACTTGAGCCCAGGAGATCAAGTCTGCAATGAGCAATGATCATGCCACTGCACTCCAGCCTGGGCAACAGAGTGAGACCCTGTCTCTTAATTAATACATAAATAAGTGAAACCAGAATAGCAGTCTACTAGTCTGAACTTCCTTTCTGAGCCAATATAATTCACATGTTTTTCCAACAGAATATAGATACAGATGATCGGCTTTTTATTTTTTTTAAAAAGCATTAAAGCAACAAATAGAGAAAACTTATCTGACTCAGCCATGTAATGACTTTCAAATTAAGGTAATGCATCTTAATATAGTAGTTTATTACTTATTTTTTCTTGAAAATAAAGGTAATGTTTAGACACTTTTAAATGGTAGAAGAGCAAGTATGCATTGTGGTAACTGCTAATTATATAGGCATCCCTCTTTTGTGAATCTAATATGTTCTGTAAAATTTGTTTGCTAACACATTTTCAGAGAATAGAAGCCAATATTCCACTATTTTACGTGAGAAAAGTAAAAATATATTTTTAACCACCAGGAAAATGCTGATTAATTTGACAAATACCACTAAAACCCCTTTAAAACTTATTTAACAACCCACAAAGGATTTCTGTAAAATGTAAATTATTTATAACAATATATAGTTATTCACCATTTGATAAACTCATTGGTAGGTATGTTTGTATGCAGTAAGCCACAATACCAGACACTATTCAGTGTCTGGTATTGGTAATGGATTACATTTTCCCTCTACATTGCAGTGTACATGTACTGGTAAATAAATAATGAAGCAACATATTAAATATGTTAAAGGTGTGCACTGTATGCCAGTAATACTTAGTAAAATAAAATAAGAAAACAAGGGAACTTTGCAAGAGGTTTCCTGGGATCAAAGTCATGCTTGTATGAGTTCTGGTGGTGAGAAGAGTGAGCTGGAAGCTGAGGTCACTGTTATTATTTGGGGACAGGAGGAGGTAAAGAAGCCAGAGTTGGTGAAGGAATGAGTTAAACAGGAAACATCTGAGGCTCATCTGGATTTAGGAGAAGGCAGAGAGAATCTTCCCTTCCCATCAGAAGAGTACAGATTGGCTGTCAACCATTGTCTGATGCTACACACTGAACAATGGAATGAGAAATAGAACTCATGGTGGCTAGATATTTGCATCCCCTTTGCATGGTTGAAAACTTTTGCTAACATAAAGCTGCATTTGTGTTAATAATTGTATGTTGAATGTGACAATGTGACATGTCTGCTCATGCCATAATCACATTTATTTGTACCAGCATGCTTCTTTTGTGGAATCTAATTTTTTTTATGAATCTTCAGTATTTTATTTTTGGTTCCTAGGAGTGGGGAGCACATGCATGACCAAGCTTAAGACTTCTAGCCAGTCAGCTCTCTGAATGTGCTTTATCACCCCCAGCTTTTCTTGTAGTACATGGACTTCAATAGGTCTGTTAGTCTTGTCCATTTCCTTTGTTAGTTTCTCTACTTTCTTAGAAGAAATTTGGAAAATAAGATAGCTACAAGGCAACAGATTTAAACAACATGAACTCGAGACACTATGCCATAAGGAGAATGACTGAGACACAGTAACAGCACACTGGCATGCTCTTGTCTAGGCATGCATGACTTAAACATATTCTTGAATGTGCCCAAAAACAGATTTATTTAGCAGATTTGGGTAATGAATTTTGTTCAGAAATTAGCATGTCAGCATAGCAAATATTCAGATAGTGAGAGTTCAGAGAGCAAAGATACCTGTATTTTTATTTAAAGGTAGAGTTGAATTGGATGAAAAATATTCAGATGCAGCAAGGAGCCAGCTACCACATCTATGCCGTGATCTTCATAAGATATATAAGAAAAGTGTTTTCTGAAGGCTTAAAATCATATCTTTTCTAATATTGTAAGAAATTATGACTCAAATGTGGACGAATGCATACTCTTTCCCCTAAAGTTCAAAAGTAGACAATGGATTTTTTATCACGTAGGAAGTAAGATAGAAGAGTGACACTTAAGGAAAAAAACAGATACATTTAATGAAGAAAAGTCTGATTAATTCCAGACTGCTCGTCCCTCTCATATCCCTCCCTCCTCCAACTCCATGGCCACTACTCTGGCCCCAATCTCTTCAGCTCTCACGTGATGGATTGTTGGTGGACCTGGCTGATCCACTAACCTGAGCTCTGTAAGGCAGGACCTGTCACCCTCATCCCTGTCCAGCACAGAGCCTGATAATAAGTAGAAGTGACATCTGCTCTTTAACTGATTGATTAATTGATCTTGTCAAAGTAGTAATACATTCCAGGCCATGAGATCTCTCAAGCATTACGCAGTATTGTTAGAAAGCAGTGCAAACCAGTATCCTATTGTTTGATTTTTTTCATAGATTTGTCCCTTGTCCCCACGATATTTTAAACTAAAAAGAGATCGCATCATATCAGGGTTGTAATTTTTAGTTATTAATAGTCTGGCTCCCATTTTACCCCCTGGGAGATAGTTAGAAAACCAATCATTCATAAGGTCATAGGGACCTACAGCTCCAAAATGTTTTCCTTATCTTGGTAATTCCATTATTTTAAGATTAAGAAGCATCCTGCTAAGTTTTGTCTATGCTTATGAAGGAAGCACAAAGATGGGAATTTGGAGTGTTTAGAATAAAGGGTGTATTTCCACATAGAATATCCTGTCTGTGCATGTTTAAGATTTGAGGCTTAAAAATATTTCATTCCAGGAGAGGGACTGAATAGCAGGGGTATTTTTTTTTTTTTTACTGAGGCAACAGGTGTACTGGAGTGGAAACTCTTGCTTTCCTGAACCATTGCAGGTAGAGAGAAGTAAGGGATTTGTGAGTCGGTGAGGGGCAAACAAAGAAGTGAATACTGAGAAGCCCTCTGCTGTCTTGTTACTGCTAGAGTCAAAAGTAAGCAACTAAATAACTCTGGATTTTCCCAGTTGTGTGTAGTGGTAAGGCCCAAATTCCTGTCATAGCATCTTCTTTTAGCATTTTGTACTTTATACTTCATGATGTTATTTTATGTTTATTAATTCAGTTATTTTCTAGACATCTACAAGGTAGATTTTAGACTCATTGTACAGGTGACAAAGTACACTCGCAGAGGATGTATAATTCGCCCAAACTCGCACAGCTGGTTAGGCAGGAGAGCTGTATTTGGGACCTAAATTACCCTTGGCTCCATTCCATGAGGACACCAGTTTCAGAAGCTGTGGCCAGTACATGATTCAAGGGAGAAAACTCAAGGAGTCTTTGGGAAGTACATGACCAGGGATGTTACTAAGAGAAAACATTTTCTTTTTAATTTCATCTTAGACATAGAGGGAAGAGACTATACCAGTTAGTTAGCCCTGATACTTTTTACAAAGATGGCACATTTTCACCCAAGCATAAAGTAGAGAACACTGGAAAATCAAATGGCAAGTATTTCCCGGATTCCAGTAGCTCCTACCTGTGCATGCAGAGTCCTCAGAACCTCTGCTACAGGACTGGAATTGGTCCCTGAGGAGACTCCATCTGTCAGCAACTCCACCAAAAAGAATGTTCCTCTTTCAGTGAAGACACACATTGTACAAAGGTGTGGGGAAAATTTTGCAAAGAGGTACAGTAGTCCTAATTAGTGAGTTTTTGTTGTACTGAGTCTTTATACTGTACTATATACTATACGATACTATACACTATATTATACTATACTATATACTATACACTATGCTATACTATACACTATACTATACTATACCCTATACTATATTATACACTATACTATATTATACACTATACTATACTATACACTATACTATACTATACTATACACTATACTATACTATACACTATACTATACACTATACTATACTATACACCATACTACACTATACTATACACTATACCATACTATACACTATACTACACTATACTATACACTATACTATACACTATGCTATACTATACTATACACTATACTACACTATACTATACTATACACTATACTATACACTATGCTATACTATACTATACACTATACTACACTATACTATACTATACTATACACTATACTACACTATACACTATACTACACTATACTATACTATACACTATACTATACTATACACTATACTATACTATACACTATACTACACTATACTATACTATACACTATACTGTACTATACACCATACTATACTATACACTATACTACACACTATACTGTACTATACACTATACTATACTATACACTATACTATACTATACTATACTATACTATACTATACTATACTATTCACTATACTATACTGTATTGACTCCATTCCTTATGTCTGCCCCATTGTGAGCAGGGGAAGAGCCTTGCACATAATTGTAGATGTTGCTAGCTTGCCTAGTCTTACCACTTTAGTCCCAGTGAAATTTATTTTTTCATACAGAAAATATTTAGCATCTACTATGTGGAAATTTCTGTTCCAAGATTTAAGGTTATAGCAGTGAGCAAAAATCCTTATCTACATAGTGATTACATTCTGTGGAGGAGAAAGATAATAAATAAGTCAATAGACCATAGAGTAGGTGAGATGATGAGGGCCAAGGGAAAAAAAAATTCAGCTGTGAAAGGGGGATAGGTAATGTTATTGGGGGAAGGTTAAATATTACTAGATTTTGAAATGGCATTTTTATAGGTTAAAAAATAGAGTAATATTGGCAATTCCCTGTGGTTTCCTTGTGGCCATAAAGGGCCTCAACAAGAAGGTGACTTGAGTTAACATCTGAAAGGAGTGGAGGAGAAAGCCTCATGGATTTTGGAGAAGATATTCCAGACAGAAGGAAGAGCGGATGCCCGGTCCTTGAGACAGAAGCACATGGCAGAAGCATATGTTTGAGAAAAAGTAAAGGAGCCAGTGTAGGTGGAACAGTCACCAGAGAGGAACATTCAGAACATACAGGGCCTGCGAGCAACTGTGAAGGAAGGACCAGGATCATGTCAGCTCAACCCTGCCTTGTGGAATAATTCGTGCTAGTCATTCATCATTATTTCTCTTGTTTGTCAATGTCATGTGGAGACCCAGGCAACACTACTTGCCCTCCCTTTGCAAGTCACTTTACTATTTCTACTAATTCTACTCCACTAATTCTACCTGTCACCTTTGGCACATACTTTGGAGGTCTTCTGGTATAGTTTTAAAACAACGTAAAATTAGGATTTTTAAAAAGTGTAATGCTCTGGTTTTGTGTTTTAGCTTTGCCATTTACAGGTTGTGTGATCTCGGAGAAGCCTGTTAAGTCTCGCGTTCTTTATCTATAAATGGTGAGGATAGTTACTGTAGAATGGGTGTGAGACTCAAATAAAAGAAGGAAATAAGATTTACATGTTTTTTAAAATACTATGCAAAGTCAAATTATTATAGATTAGAAAGTAGTTCATTATTTTTGGTATATGGATGTCCAGTTGTTCCAATATCATTTGTTGAAATATGATCATGTTCCTGTCCTGCTTAAAAACTTTCATTGCTTTCCCCATTGCACTTAGAATAAAATCGAAACTCCTTTTGTATGGTCTATAAAGCATACTGCTCTCATGCCTGCTTATTTCTGAAACCTCATTTTGTGTTATACTCCCTTTTGTCTGTCAGACTTTAGCCTCACTGGCTTCTTCTTTCTGTGAATTCTCAACACTCTTTTCCAACATAGTGTCTTTGCACATGTTTGTGTCCTCAACCTGAAATACTTTTCCATTATGTTGTTCAATAGTTGGCTTATACTGGTTCCCCTAAGTCCATTTTTTATTCTCTTCTCTGGCATTCCGTCCCCTTCCTTCATCATACTTATTACAATTTTTAACTTTATAGTTATCTCTAAACTAATCATTGACTGTCTGGATTTCCCATGAAACTATAAGATCCATGAGGCTGCATTCACAGTGCCCAGTACTGTGCCTGTCGTCATAAAACTTGCTGCCTAGTGCTGAGATGGACAAATAAGCAAGAAGCTATAATAAATACACCATTCTGTATAAAGGCCATTTTAAGTTCTTTCACTATTTCTACATGGACTGAAATTTTTTCCCCTCTATATTTTGTATACTTTAATCCTCCTTACCTATCAAGAAAAAGTTCTATCTTACCTCTCTGAGAAGTTCCTCCTGCTGCCCAGTTCAGAAGAGCTCTTCCCTCCCTGCTTTCCACTCTTCTACTGACACTCTCCACTTTGCCTTGAGATCACAGAGACTGACTTAGCTCTTCTAGAAAATCAAAAGTATTATGAGAGTGGGATCCAAATTGCATTCGGCTTGTGTCTCCCTCAGTACACAGACTAGCTCATTTTGTTCAATTAACTCATTTTCAGATTTCTAGAATACAATCATGTGTTTAGCCATGTCTCCATCTTGCCATTGGAAACTAACAGAGCTGATTTTCAGGACAAAAAAGAGAAAACAAGGCCAAACTTCAAATTATATCTTATATTTACACACCTAACCCATTGGCCATCAGTGTTTTAATAAGCAGCAAAGATATAAAACGTTTTCTTTTAACATATACTGGGACTTGAATGGTCTCTGTTGCTTTATTTCCCCAACAGGCTCAATAATAGTCCTATAAACGTGACAGAAAAACCATATAACATGTTATCTTAGAGGGATGACTGAGTGGGTTATAAAAATAGGAAGACTCAGATGTCAAATAAAACATGGGCTGTTTGGCAAAACCTTACCATGAACGTATGTACGTAGTCCAGGTCCTCTGAAGTTACTGGCTGTATTAAAAAGAAGTTGGTCCTGGTCTGTTTTATCATGTAAAAATGCATGTGTGTTTTTGTGTCTTGTTTCATTGAAGTGAAAGCAAATCATTTTGACTGAATAGTGACAAACATTAATTCATAGGATAGTTTTTAGACTGGAAAAATATTTGATAATAGAAATATTTAATGAATATGAAATTAATGAAATATTAAAGTCAATGTGGTACCTTATGAACTGTAGAAATTTTATCTGAGCTGTCAGTTCTAGTCCTTCAAAAACCCTGTCCTCTTTGAGTGAGAGATGCATCCCTATAGAACACCCTGTCCTCAGCTGGAAGGCTTGGCCTTAAGGGCTTACTAGTTAGTGGGAACAGAGCAAACTTTCTTTACATATTACCACACAGTGCTGGTCTTAGTATAGTCTTGTGTCTGATTTATGAATTTCTCCTGGAATGAATTTTCCACAAATATATGATGGGGAACTGTGTAGCCTTGACATTCATTCTACCTATGAATGTCTTTAGTGTTAGCAGCTGGCATCCACGCATGTTCCAGTGACTCACCAACCAAAACTATATGTTGCCTTCTCTACATTTAAAAAGGGGCAGGGAGTGGACCACAGAACACTGATCAGATTCTAAAATTGCCTTCATGTTTGCTTAATATTTCTACATTGCTCAGAGGCAGCCAATATCAGCAATATTCTTTATGAGATGACAAAACCTTGAAACTTTTTTTTTGTTATTTTTATAGCAATAGAGTTTCTGTTGACTTAGTGCTAATTTTTCTGTTTTCTCTTTATTCTTTGATATTCGGGCAACTCTTACCATAGATTACTTGCTCTTCAAGGTACATCAGACTAAGGCTTCTACCATGTCAACGATTTGTATTTACTTTTTAAGTGTAATGAATATTGTGCATTACTTGTTTTTCTGTTGTTGTTTGTTTTAATTCTGGTGAGGAAATATCATCAAGTGCTGTTTAGTATTTTTCCTCTTTTGATGTGTTTGTGGAAAACTGGTGTAACCAAAGAAGCGCATTAGAGGAGTTCAAAATGGCCCTTTAGAGAATGACGGTTTCTATGAAATGGGCAGAGAATGATTTTAGTGGAAATTTTCCCATTTTGACTTCATCCTTTGTAAAACACCTAAATATATGAGAGTAAGAGCATTTAAGTTTGGTTTCTTTTTAGTTGCAGATTAGTAGTAATTTGAAACAGGTCTTCACCATACAGCTAAAAGAAAAGTTGTATTTTCTTAGCTATGCTATAAAAGTAATTACCTGCCAGATAAAAGGGAACTTATGTTCTAAATAGTTAAATCTCCACATTTTGTCTTAAATCTTCACTTTCTAATATGAAAAATAGTCTAAGCTAATCTGTATGGTGTAGGTTCAGTTATGTATCAGCTTCAGATATATATATATATATATATACATATATATATATGTACATATATATATGTATACCCACACAAAGAATGTGATTTTGCAAGTCTCAAGAATCCATATCTGTGTCTTGTACAGGAAGACAGGAAGGCTGAAATGGAAGGATGCTTATAAACCCTAACTTATTGTCTCATAGATGTCAGTCCTCTTCATACTGTGGCCGGGGAGCAGTAAGGAGTGTGGTGCTCAGGGTAGGAAATTAGGATAAGGGAGCATTATTTCCTGAGTCATTTTTTCTCACCTTCTGCCTAGCTCTCAATCCCAACACACACCATAGACGTGTGCCGTTGCATGTGCATGCATGCATGCACAAATGTACACCAGACATTTTCCTTCTCTATCATTTTAGGCCCTGGAGTAATACATTACTCTGCTGGAGAGGACTGGTAAATTCAAATAGCACACTCCTTCCGTTCAGAATATCTGAATAAAATATTATACTTTACCCCTCTCATCAAAAAGAAAAAAATACAGAACATTTTGTGACTAAAAGTTAATTTCTTAAGCCAAAAGAAAATTTCTGGAAGCAGTCACTCAGGAAGAGTTTCCAAAACATTGATATGCTAAGTGGTAAAAGATGGGATTTGTTGTCCCCTTGTTAGCAGGAAACCATGATCTTGAGCAGCTTCAGGTCCATTAAGATCTTTCCTAAGTGGGAATGCAATGGGTTCCTCTGGCTGTAAGTTGTCCATTGCCTCTGCTGTCAATGGAGAGAAAGAAACCATTCACCTGCTCGTGTTTTTTCAAATTTCAAAATCCATTCTTACGTTGTAAACCAAACAAACAAACAAAATAGTGCTGATTTTGGATCACAGGCCATAGTTGGGACCCCGTATCTATTCAGTATACTAAGTATCTGTTCATATCAATATATTATTCTTGATTATATGCAATGACTACATTCTTGATTATAGTCAATATATATATTATTATTTTCAACATTTTAAGGACTATTCAATTTGTAAAAAGTTAAAAGTCACAGAATGGTTTACCATTCTTTTGAATAAAAACAGAATTTTAGAATTTCATATGAATATTTTTACCTTATTCTAATTTAATATTTCATTTTTAAACAGTTCATTTCCTAATTTCTCAATGATTTAACATGTTTTCAGATTTTATCACCAATATAATCAAATAACTCATTTGCCAAATTTGCCATTTTTTCTCCAAACTTATATCTTTGAACTCTGATAAAGCTTAATGACTTACAGTAGATTGAAATATTTTAACAGCTCTTGAAGATACTTAGGATATATTGTGCTTGACCAATTTTTCTATTAACATTTTAAGGAAGGTTCCATTTGCCTGTACCCCAGGTCCCTTACTGCTGCAGCTGAATTGAGCAGGGGACAAGAGAGGGGAACTTGTGATGGGGAATAGAAACAAAGGAGAGCCAGCGTCCAGCACAGCCTGGGCTACTAACCCCTGAAGTTGGGTTGGGAAGAAATTGGAGTCCATGAGAGAAGGAGATGAAGAGCTAAGCAGGTGTCTGAAGGCCTCAGAACTCTGATATCCTTTGTTCCTACAATAGTCTTAAATGCTGCCAGCTCAGCATACTGCAAATTTTATGACTAGCTTAAAGAAACAGGTTTTTAGTAAATCAGTATATTTGGATAATTTGACAAATTGATGTTTTGATTCATGTTCAGTCCATTTGTCTCCTGGCAAGTTGGTTTTTGAAAATTTATTAGTAGATCGACTTGGGAAGTTGGTATGCTTTCTTACTGAAAAGCAATGGCTTTCCAAAAGCAAAACTAAGACAGAGCCAGGAGTGGGTCAATATTGCATCCTTTCTGGAAACAACAGTGTGCATAAACTACCTGGCAAAGTTGGTAATAGCTTGTAGCTATCTGAAGTTCATTCTGTGGAGGATGTTAGTGGGTTAAATTACGGTATGAATATAAAGTAATGGAACTGATCTTAACATATGGGCCTATCAATTTCAAAGACATACACATTTTGGTAATAGAGACAAATGAAGGCATCACATGCCTGTATCAAAACATTTCATGTACCTCATAAATATATACACCTACTATGTACACACAAAAATAAAAATAAAAAATAAAAGTAAAAATAAACAAATTAGGGCATATTGGACATGTAGCCATGACAAAATCAAGAGATTTCTGGCTGGGGTTGAACAAAACTAGAGATTATTTTACTACTTCCTAATGGTGACACAATTATTGCCTTTACTGGTATAAGGAGTTAGCAGACTGGGTTCATATTCTGGCTTTATCATGTACTAGTTATTAACTTATATGTTTTTCATGTTATAAAACTTTATTTTCCTCATCTATAAATTGGAGATGACAACAGAACATATGTCATTGAGTTATTGTAGGACTCAGAAAGATAATATGTGTAAGATACCGACCCCATGGTAGAAACTTGGTAAATGATAGTGCTTCTTCTGTCAGCCAGAGATGAGATTGGTAGTCGGTAGGGAGTGTGGTTAGTTAGCTGTTACCTCAAGATTGAGGGTGATGATGAAGCATTCACTTCAAGTTACTAATATTCTGAACTGATCAAAATTACATCTATTGACTATCTGCCTTTAAGTAAGATTCCTAAAATGAACTAAATTCATCTTCAACTAACGTAAATTATTAGATGAGGCTGGGTGCGGTGGCTCACGCCTATAATCCCAGCACTTTGGGAGGCCGAGGCGGGTGGATCATGAGGTCAAGAGATCGGGACCATCCTGGTCAACATGGTGAAACCCCATCTCTACTAAAAATAAAAAAATTAGCCAGGCATGGTGCTGCACGCCTGTAGTCTCAGCTGCTCAGGAGGCTGAGGTGGGAGAATTGCTTGAACCCAGGAGGCGGAGGTTGCAGTGAGCCAAGATCATGCCATTGCACTCCAGCCTGGGTAACAAGAGCGAAACTCCATCTCAAAAAAAAAATTATTAAAATGACTATCTCCAAATATTTATTTAGTAAAAGATGCTATATTGATAGAAGGAGATCTATCAAATATTTAGAAGGCAGAGTAGTTATTTTGTATTAGGAAGGATTAGGATTTGTACATTGCTTCAGAGGGTATTTACAAGTGTACATTGTATGCAGAACCTTGTAGCCACAGAACGTGCTTCTCTTATCCCCCTTAAAGGAGGGTTTTGGTCTAGGTGATCTATAGCAATAGCAACATTCCCAACTCTCTCAGTGCAAGTTCAGGTCACAAAACCCAGGCTCTTGATCCCTAGTCTGCTCATCTTAACACTGGAGCATTTCCTTCTTGGTTCCAAAGGAATAGAGAAATGATAGCGAATGCAGAACTCATCTTGGAGGAACACGTTTTCTAGGAGAGAGAATTAAAATTACAAAAGAACAATTGCAAAGTAAATTGCAGTATGATACCTCTCAAATCATATAGTTAAGTGGAATAGAAACTTAGAGGCAGGCATAGGGTGGTCAATGAAAGAATGGCTAATGAGGGCATTTGAGCTGACCAAACTTATGGGGACTCTACAGATTACAATGTACTTTTTCTCTTTTTGAATTTTTCAGAATTTTGTTTTTGCTTTTTGCATGTGGAGTTGAGAAAAATATTTTTTCCAGCATTATTTAGGTATATTGACCAGTATTTAGGGTGTGTGACTCCAGCTTCTGTTCACCTTCCATGGCACTCCTAGAATACTGAATAAAATAGTGGGGGGCTGAAGCAAAGAGGGTCTGTTTCAGGCTTGATTCCTAGGGAGCCACTTAACAGGAATCCTCTTCTAAAAACATAATGACTCTTAAGGAAAGGTAGACTTTGGAGCTGCTAGTATCTATCTAGTTATCAAGGATGGCTGAAATGTAGTTGGATTTGAAGGAAAAGACGATGCCTGATTCTCGACTGAAGATTTTACATTTTAGACAGGGCATGGTGGTGGGCTTCCTCTGCAAGCCTGTAGACTAGCTTTGGTTAGAGTAACCTTAAAAATTAGCTCCTTAAACTTTGTTCACAACCTGCAACCAAGAACGGAAATCTGGTTTTCTTTCTTTCCATAACTTAAGATTATATCATCTCAGCTGTAAATTAAACAGGGAGAGACATTTAGGATTATATTTTTACTGTCATCAGTTTCCTGACTCTGCCACAACTGTTCAAAACACACCTTAGTTTGTACTCCATTGACGTATGAAAGGACAGTATTCATTTGACATCTTTTTCATATTTACAGTTTCGTTTATACAGCAAGTAGAAGTA
Organism: Plecturocebus donacophilus; assembly: GCA_004027715.1. NCBI lineage: Eukaryota > Metazoa > Chordata > Mammalia > Primates > Pitheciidae > Plecturocebus > Plecturocebus donacophilus. The sequence continues at coordinate 40,596 of PVKP010004301.1, read as the reverse complement.
GATGATATTTTGAGCCAAGAACAACCTTATATTAAAGTAATTCAGCAGTTTTGAGTACTTTACCAATGAATATCAAACTTGAGTAAAAGATTTAAAATGAAGAAAGAGAAGAAACATGAAGGGCTCAATTTAAGAGTAACGTTTTAAGATTTTACATAATGAGACAGAGATACTTTTCTTTGTAGAATTAGGTGTTCTTTTCATGTAACTACAACTGGCAAATATTCTTTGATTTTCCTCCTTCTTTTTGAAAATTAAGTGATACAATTTGGGAAAAGAAAGTTGTGCTTGTATCTGTTCCTACCCAAAGACCAGTAGTGGATATGGCTGCAAACCCTCTGTTAATGTTATATCCTATATCCTGAGCCTAAATCCATTATTTACGTGAACAAACTAGTTAGATATGAAATGTTCCCTAATGGGTTTTCTTTAAATTGTGAGTTTGCTTGTTGTTTGTTTGTTTAGACAAGTCTTGTCCTGTCGTCTAGGCTGGAGTGCATTGACATGATGGCATGATCACAGCTCACTGCAGCCTTGACCTCCCTGGGTCAAGCAATCCTCCCAGTTCACTTCAGCCTCCTGAATCGCTGCACCACTGGCATGGACCAACACATCTGACTTATTTTTTATTTTTTGTAGAGATGGGATCTCACTGTGTTGTCCTGGCTGGTCTCAAACTCCTGGCCTCAGTGATCCTGTGATCCTCCCAACATGGCCTCCCAAAGTGCCTGTGACTTTTATATTCTACCTCAATTATTTGCCATTTATATTGACTTATGGAGAGGCATGAAATTTAAATTCACTGAAGAATTTGGAAAATATTTACCTTTATTTATATTCTTGATATTTAAGTCGGTGGACTTGAAGAAAACATATTTGCTTCACAATATATTGTTATCAAAGTCAGGGTTTTGTCCAGTAAAACTTAGCGCATCTTTTAATACAGCACTGTCTGGTAGAATTTTCTGTGATGATTACTGTGTTTTATAATCCGCTTCATCCAACACAGTAGCCACTGGCTACGGAGCACTTGAAATGTGATCACTGTGACTGAAAAATTAAATTTTAAATTGCATTTAATTTAAATTAACTTAAATTTTAATTTAGCAACATGTGGCTAGTGACTGCCATATTGGACAATGCAGCAAGCAATACATTCACATGTTGTTTATCTCAGATATAAAGTTACTCACTATTTAGAAGCCAATATAGAGGTATTAGATTGCTTTTAAGGAACAGATAGAAGTCCCAACTTGTCCATTAAAATAATTTTGCAGTCCAAGCAGACTTGGGATGAAAGATATGAAAACACTTTGATTGAATTGACTGCTAAGTTTTATTTGTTTTTTCCTTTATTTAGAAAATATCCATTAAGCACATAGTAATTGCTCAGCGTTGTGTGAAGTGCCTGGGACACAAGAATTTTAAAGCATGTTCATCGTCTTGAAGAAATTCACTAGGTAGACAAGGTGGACAGAAAGTAGTAAGAAACATTCGTATAAGGCAGAAGAGAGCTGAGAAAGAGGAAAGAGTCTAGGATGGCTTGTAGATTTCAGTCTTGAGTGACTGGGTGGAGGGTGACACTGGAGGGGAAACAGGGGTCTACATCATGTTGAATTGAGGTTAGATATCCACATGCATGTGCTGAAGGCAGTTGGATATGTGGGTCTACAGCTTGGAAAGAAGTCTTGAGGTAGAGCTGTGGGAGTCGCCCATAGTTGAAGCCAAGGGATACGATATGGTCTGCAAGGCAGATAATATAAAGAAATAACAGAACTCCAAGAACAGCCCTGAAGAGGTACCAGCATTTATGATGTGAGAAAACGTTCTATTAGACTAAATTGGCTTATAAATTTAGTCAGAGATTGAAAAATTACTTTAAAAATATATAATAATGTAGGAATTTTGTTTTAAAATAATATGTGAGCAAATTTACAAGTGACTCCACTTATGTTTGTTTCATGACACTGAAAATCAAATCAGTAAGAAACATTTTATATATTTTATATCTAATTTTTAATTAAATTATTCATTGATAGTAACAATATAAAATATTTAATTAAATATTTAGTGTATATTTAATTTTTATACATTTTATATATTTTCAACATTCTATATTTAATATTTTAGAGTCCAATTATACACACAAATGACTGAGTTAACTCATTAACTAGTTGTTTTATGCTGTGTAAATGAATACTTCCTAAATACTACACATATCAGATATCCAAAATGAATTTTTTCAAGCTCTTAATATTTTACTGTTGGATATAAATTATGTAAATAAATTGATTTTGTCCAGGTCCTGTGAAATATAAAATGGAAAATTTCTCTCCATTGGATCAGAATTCACTTTTTGAAACCATGTGGAATAACCCAGTTTTTCTCTTAATTATGTGTCTTCTGAATATGCTTGGAAAGTTTTATAGATATCATTTTGCCACTGTCTTGCTGCTCTGAAGTCTTGTTTGTTTTTATAATACTTATTATCAGACTTCAATTTCTCATTTTGTGGAGTAATACGGGTTTTTCAAAAGAAAAACTTCTGAAAACAAAATACATTTCAATAACAGAATCTCAGTTATGAAATTTTTAAGGTTTGAAACACTATTATCAATATTAAAAATAAGATTCTCATTCATTCATATTTTCTCCCCCCATACTTAATTGGTGAAAAGTAAGCTAGTATTTAAACTCTAGTGTGCCATGAAGCTGCATCTCACCTTGGACATCGAAATTCTAATTTTGATAGAAATTAATTGTTAATGAACCCCGAGAATGGAGAGTTTCTGTAATTACAGGAAACAAAATTAAATTGGGCCTAAAGGCATTTTTTGGTAATTGCAGTTGGTTTAAAAATTGAGAAAGAATATTCACTCACACACCTTGGCTTTTAAAAAAATCTTGCTTTGCTCCCCACTTTTAAAAAGAGGCATTGAGACCTGCAGCAAACTTCATTCTAATGAGGGTCCAGATGATTTTTTTTTTTGTAGATGTGAAGAACAACTTTATGGGAAAAATGATACCTCAAAGATTGATAGTGTTCTATATTAGGGAAAATAAAACAAAGTTTTTATTTGAAGCTTTTTATTGTATGATAGAAATTTTTGATTTAAATGGCAAGTGAGATATGCTTACCATCTCTCTTTTTACCTATTTATAGTACATCTCAAGGTCAAAGAGGACATACTAGCACGGAAGTTGTGTGTGCCAAACTTGCTACTGCTGCTGCTGCTACCTTAGAGGTATGTACATTGAGGGCCATAGACTACAATCTTGGCCCTTTATCCATGTGATGTTGATTATTTAGTTCATGTGTGTTGCCAAGAAGTATGTCATAAGGATGTGACACGTGAGCAGTGTTTCACAGTTGCCATCTTGCAGACATTTCTTATTAGGAGCCAGTAACTTCCACATATGGAATGGTTCCTGTAGTAGCTTGAAAAAGAATTAAGCTAAGCTCCATCCCAGATGTTGTTCAGGGTCTTTTTGTCTTGTGAGTACATTTCATAATGAAAGTTTACTGACTTGCCTGGTATAGAAGGGTGTGTGAGTAGAACCACCAGATTATGTCATACCATCAAGGGGAGAACCCAGTGCCTAATTAGCCTAGGTTGTCCCCATCTGTTCTCTAAGACAATCAATGTATCATCCATTTTTTCATTAACCAGATATTATTAGAAAGAACCCTTAGTATATATGTTAATAGAAATCTAAAACCTGGGTCTACCCTCAGTGATCTGATGAAACTCTAGTCTGGGAAATAAAATCAAACTACAAGAAGAGAGGTACAGAAGAACAGAAAAGGTATCCCAGAAGGCATTTCCCAGGTTAAAAAGTGACAGAGTGGTTCTTCACCTTACCTGCCACTCCATGGATGCATGTACTACACTAGTAGGCTGGATCACCACAGTGGTAACAGTGCTACAGAGAGAAAACATGGCTGAGACATGAGAAGACAAGGGTTTGATTCCTGATTTTGCCACTTACCAGTTACGTGGCCTGGAGAAAGTTATTTTAACTCTGACAGCCTCAGTTTCCTCATCTGTAAAATGGAAGTAGTAATAATAATCTCTGCCAGACTACATGATAGGGATATAATAATGCTCAAAGGAATCTTAGGATATTTTTTGTACTCATGTAATAGAATGAAACGTCTGTGAGAGGAGAGACCATTGGCTGTCTTGTTGGTCAGCATATCCCCAGTATTTTGAACAAGGCTTATTACACACACTAGGCACTCATAAATATTAGATGCACAAATGAGTGCTCTATGTTAAAGCACTCTGTTATTTTTATATAACTCTTCAAATGTTTGGTAAAGGGATTTCAAGAGCAGTACAGACAGGCTGCATACATAGACTAACTTTGGTTTTCAGACCTCCATGTGTTTTACCTGAATGAATTTGTACTGGAATCAGTGCAGACAGCAGGTCTTTTCAGTATTTAAGTTCTCCTGTAACATGGAGATGTCGTGAGCACATATTTTAAATATGAAGTGCTGATTTTATATTGAATTTTCCAAGTATTGCTCATTTAACAAAGTATATCTATGTACATAAAACTTTCTCCACTCTGAAAAAGTACCTCTGCTTAACCTGACATTCTGTTCATAGAAATATGAAACAAAGAGGAAAGTAGGTAGAAGAAGGCTAATTTAGACAGAGCAATGTTCTGTTTACACACAAACTAATACCTGTAATTACAGGTATTAGTTTGTGTGTAACGGCCAGTCAGTAAATAAATATTTACCCAGGGATTATACTATATAGTGTGTGAAGAATCCAGAGTCCTTAAACTTAGTATGTGCTGAAGAAAGCTGGATTAAAATATTTTCATTTTACAAAACATATAATGCCTAAGTAATTATAATATTTAAAGAAAAGTGTTTTTTAAAAAAGAAGCATGTAATGCCACTACAGTGGCACAGCTGCTATTTAATTTTGTTTATTCCCATTCAATCTTAGTCCACCAACGTATATATTTCTCATGTAGTTATAATGAAAAATATAGCTTACATGCTACTGCATACTCTTGGCTTCCACTTATCACTAAGTTCCATTTTTCTATATTCACATTGATCGTTTTAAAATCTGTATGATATTCCATGAAACTGGGAGACGTCTGCTTCCAGCCAAGATGGAGTTAGGGGACCAGGTTAACTTGCCTACCTGAAACGGGCAAAAATAAAAAAGACAAAATATATGACATAACAGTTTTCATGGTAATGACCATCAAGCATCAAAGGCCACGGAATCTTGAGCAATTGGAAATCAATGAGGGGAGCTCCAAAGTTACCTCAGCTTACTACATAGCAAGTTTCTAGGCCACATTGCAGAGAAGGAGAACACACATGGAGCCCAGCGGACTGCCTGAGTTGAGATTCAGGTGAAAGTATAGGGAGACTAAGTTTGCTAGCAGAGTCCCAGAGAAGAGAGAGCTGCATGGAGAAAGAATGCAGAGATCTGTGAGGGACCCCCTCTAGTATTCAGCAGCATATTGATTGGTATATTCACTTGCAGAAGCTGCTTGAAGTGGGGCTAGGGGAAGAACCATTCCAGAGGATTACAGAGAAAAATGCTAGTACTCAAAAAGGATTGATAACAGTTCTTGTTCCTACCAGCCATACTGGAAATCCTCATAAAACAAAAGACATTAAGTGAGAGTACACAGAAATGTCTTGAATCAAGTGTGGAGAAAAATTAACCCTAGTGATAAAAATGGTTTGGATCTGTATTCCCACCCAAATCTCATGTTGAATTGTAATCCCTAGTGTTGGAGGTAGGGCTGGGTGGGAGGTGATTGGATCATGGGGGTGGAGTTCTTTTTTTTTTTTTTTGAGATAGAGTCTTGCTCTGTTGCCCAGGCTAGAGTGCAGTGGCACAATCTCAGCTCACTGCAACCTCTGCCTCCCTGGTGCAGGTGATTCTCGTGCCTCAGCCTCCCAAGTAGCTGGGACTACAGGCCTGTGCCACCATGTACCACTGATTTTGTATTTTTAGTAGAGACAGGGTTTCACCATGTTGGCCAGGCTGGTCTCGAACTCCTGACTTTGGCCTCCCAAGGTATTGGAATTACAGGCGTGAGCCACCGCACCTAGTCAAGGGGGTGGAGTTATTATGAATGGTTTGACATAATCCCCCCTTGGTACTATATAGTGAGTTTTCATGAAATCTGATTGTTTAAAAGTATGTAGCACCTCCCCCACTGTCTTCCTCCTGCTTCAGTCGTGTAAGAAGCCTGCTCCCACTTTGCCTTCCCACATGAGTAAAAGCTCCCTGAGGCCTCTCCAGAAGCAGATGCTGCCATGTTTCCTGTAGAGACTATGGAACTGTGAACCAATTAAACCTCTTTTATTTATAAATTACCCAGTCTCAGGTATTTCTTCATAGCAGTATAAGAACAGACTAATACACTTAGGCTAAATGTTGCTCTGGTGCCTACTAATAAATCAAAAAGGAAAGACTAAAAAGGATCAAACTATTTCCAAATGTCTTAGTGCATTTTGTGCTGTTATAACAGTATTTGTGACTGGGTAATTTATAATGAACAGATATTATTTCTTACTATTCTAGAGGCTGGGAGTCTAAGGTCAAGGGACCTACATCTTGTGAGGGCCTTTTTGCTGCATCATCCCTTGGTAGAAGTTGGAAGGGCAAGAGCACAAGAGTGAGAGAAGGGAAAGGACGCAAACTTATCCTTTTACCAGGAAAGGATTCCCATGATAATGGCATTCATTGATGTATGAGAGCAGAGCCCTCATCACATAATCACCTCTTAAAGATCCCATATCTCAATACTGTTGCACTGGAGGTTAAATTTTCAAAACATGAACTTTGGGGGACACATTTAAACCATAAGATTCTGTCCCTGGTTTCCAAAATTTATGTCTTTTCTCACATGCAAAATGCATTGATTATATCCCAATAGCCCCCAAAGTCTCAGCTCATTCCAACATGAACTTAAAAGTCCAAAGTCACTGGGCGCGGTGGCTCACGCCTGTAATCACAGCACTTTGGGAGGCCGAGGCGGGCGGATCATGAGGGCAAGAGATCAAGACCAACCTGGCCAACATGTTGAAACCCTGTCTCTACTATTAGCTGGGCGTGGTGGCGCGCACCTGTAGTCTCAGCTACTCAGGAGACTGAGGCAGGAGAATTGCTTGAACTCAGGAGGTGGAGACTGCAGTGAGCCGAGATTGTGCCTCTGCACTCCAGTCTGGCGCCTGGCAACAGAGTGAGACTCTGTCTCAAAAAAAAAAAAAAAAAGTCCAAAGTCTCATCTAAATCAGATATGAGTGAGATTCAAGACATGATTTATCATGAGGTAAGTTCCTCTTTTGAACAGCCTGTGAAATTAAGTTATCTGCTTCCAAAATACAATAGTGGGATGGGCAGAGATAGACATTTCCATTCCAAAATGGAGAAATAGGCAAGAATAAAGGAGTAACTCGTGCAAAGTGAGTCCAAAACTCTGCAGGGAAAAGGTATTTTGTAATTGAAAAATAATAACTGTACGTATTCATGAGGTATATAGTAATGTTTTGATATATATAATATATAGTGATCAGATCAGGGTAATTAGCATATTCATCACCTCTGACGTTCATCATTACAACACTAAGTCTTAAAGTTGGAGAATAGGCCAGGCGCAGTGGCTCATGCCCGTAATCCCAGCACTTTGGTAGGCCAAGGCAGACGGATCACGAGGTCAGGAGCAAGGTTGGTCTCCAGCCTGACCAACATGGTGAAACCCCGTCTCTACTAAAAATACAAAAATTAGCTGAGAGTGATGGCAGGCGCCTATAATCCCAGCTACTCAGGACGCTGAGGCAGGAGAATGGCTTGAACCCAGGAGGTGGAGGTTGCAGTGAGCTGAGATCATGCCACTGCACTCCAACCTGGGCAGCAGAGTGAGACTCTGTATCAAAAAAAAAAAAAGCTGGAGAATAATCTTCCTTGACTCCATGGTTGGGTCCCTAAGGCCTTGGGCAGCCTCTCTCAGCCCCTTCCCTATGGCTTTGTCAGCCTCGTCCACCCAGAAGCTCTTACAGGTTGGAGTCTGGGTTGTAGTCTTCTGCCAGCATGCTGGTGACTCCACAGTATTGAGACCTTAGGGGTAGCCCCATTCCCATGACTCCACTAGACATTGCCCTAGTTGGAGCTCTCAGTGGTGGCTTCACCCCTGTAACAAGTCTGCCTGGGCCCCCAAGCTGTCTGCGATACCCTTTGAAATCTAGGTGGAGGTTGTCACGGCCCTATAGCTCTTACATGCCACCCTCTGCAGAATCAGTACCATGTGGACACTGCCAAGGCTCACTATTTGCATGTTTCAGAGTGGCAGGTAGGGCTGGGCTGCACTTGAAACACAGCTGAGCAGCAGCCACAGTTGGAGAGCAGTGTCCAGAGTCTGCACAAGGCTTTCTGAAAACCTTGCCTTCAATGTCCTCCCTTGCCTCAAAGATCTCTGAGATGTATTTGGGGTCATCCTTCCATTTTCTTGATGAATAGTACCTGGCTTCCTTTTTCTGAAAGGGTCTCTTTAGTGAACAAACAAACAAAACCCTTAGTTTGCTCTCCTAAACAAGCCTTTCCACCTATATGACCAGGCTGTGAATTTTCCAACTTTTTCCATTCTACTTCTCTGTTAATTATAAATTCTGTCTTTAAATATTTTATCTCTGCTCTCATCTTACTATATGGAGATAAAAGTAACCATGCAGCTCCTTCAGTATTCTGTTTAGAAATTTCTTAGGGCAGAGATCCCAGTTCATAGCTCTTAAATTCTACCCAAAAGAGAAAAGCTTTTGGACATGGATGCAATTCAGCCAAGTTTATAACAAGGATGCCTTACTCCCATTTCCAATACCTTGTTTCTCAGTTCCATCTGAGACCTCATCAGAATGGCCTTTACTGCCCATGTTTCTACTAACATCCTGATCATGACCACTTAAGCAATCTCTGAGAAGTTCCAGAGTTTCCCTACATTTCTTTTCTTCTGCTTATTCCTCACCAGAATCTCCCTTAATGTTATGTTTACAGAAAGCTAGGCTTTTTCTAGCCTACTCCTCCAAATTCTTCCAGCCTCTACTCATTATACAGTTCCAAAGCTGCTTCCATGTTTTCAGGTATTTGTTATAGCAACAGCCCCCCTCCGAGTACCAATTTTTTGTCTTAATTTATTTTGTGCTGATGTAACAATACCAGAGACTGAGTAATTTATATAAAACAAAAAACAAAAAAAACAGATTTTTTAAACACTCTGTAGATTGGGAATTCTAAGGTCGAAGCGCCCACATCTGGTGAGAATCTTCTTTCTGTGTCATCCCAAGGTGGAAGAAGGGCAACCACACTAGTAAAAGAAAGAGGGAAGGGGATGAACTTATCTTTTTATTGGTAGCTGACTCATGATAACGAATCCACTCCTGAGAGAAAAGCATTAATTAACTTATAAGAGAAGAGCCCTCATGACCTAAACACCTCTTAAAATTCTAACCTCTCAATACTGTTTCACTGGGGATTAAGTTTCCAACAAATCAACTTTGGGCACATATTCAAACTATAGCACTAAGTATAAATCTAACTATGTTTTATAACAAAGATAAATAACATAGGTATACAAAATATTCATTGCACTACAAGGTAAAATCAACAACAATGTGGCATTCAGTCAAAGATTACTAGGCACACAAAAAAGCAATAATATAGGAACTTTATTGAAGGGAAAAATTAATCAATAGAAACCCATCTGGAACAAACCCAGAATTAAAACTCATGGACAAAGATATTAGAACAATTATAACTGTATTGCATATGTTCACAATTTTAAGTAGAGATGTGAAAGATAGGGGAAATACCTCAAAATAAAAGTTTAGTTAGATCTCTGTTGGGTGGGATTAGTTGCATATTGGATGTTGTAGATTTAGTAGATCAGTGGATTTAAAGACAAAGCTTTGGAAACTCTCTAAAAATGAAATACAAGGAGAAAAAAAAAGAAAGAAAAGAACTTCAGCTCACTGTTGGAAACCTCAAACACCCAAAGGCATATGTAAATGGAGTCTCAAAAGGGTAGGAGGGTGGTACAGAGAGAAAACTTTTGAAGTAATTATGGCCAGAAGTTTTTAACATTTGATGAAAGCTATAAACCTAAAGATTCAAAGATCTCAACTAAATTCAAGCAGAAGAAACATGAAGAAAAACACACTAAGGCACTAAAGCCCCCTGCCAGGAAGCATCATAGTCTGGTCCATCAGCTGTTGCTTTAGACAACTCTGTATTCAAAGAAGCATGTTCTATTGAAAATGGATGTTAATTGACAAGGTATTGAAAACAAGGTGTTTGTATTGGATATAAAGTTCCTTTCACAAAACTACCGCCTCACCATTTGGACAGCAATGGCTCATGTAAAAACACTGATACCAGTCCAAAGGAAATCCTTTTTAATTGACTCTGTCCCAAATACTTCTCTTAATGAGTGTAGGGAACTTATGTTACTAGCCACTCACATTCTGCCATCCATCCCTAGAGATAGGTTGCTCCTTAGCCATGTTATACTAAACAGGCATGTTTGTCAGAATTAGAGCTTGTGCATTGTCAGATTGCTTTTACACCCAAATCCATTGTGCCATGAGGTGGCAGGTGGGGTGGGATCTTCAGAAGCAGCTGTCTTTGAGCATGAACCAAGGGCTGAGTGGGATAGAGTAGACATAGTACATATCAGACACAGAAGCAGTCTGCTAGAGCTGATTATGTGCAAACAAGAGGCCAGGACAAACCTGTTTTAGGGAATAATCATGAAAGCATCTTGCATTGATTTCATACCTACTATGGTAGGCACTTAGTCATTTATTCATTCAACAGATACTTATTTAAATGTCTAAAAACTGGTCAAGGAAGGTAAGCCCTGAAGAATAATAATAACACTGAAAACTAAAGTGTATTGAGAACTTCCTATTTGTGCATTTGGCTGGGTGCTTAACTCCCACAGCAGACCTATGAAGCATTATCATTCCAGTTTTACAGATGGTAAATCTTTGAGCCTTGCTATTGAATAAGTTGCCCAAAGTCACACAGTAAGTGTTAGAGCCAGGATTCAAACACAGATCTGTCTGATCTCAATATCTATGTCTCTTAGTACACAACGAGTCATCTACTTTTAAAACTGTTTTCTCATATGGTCCTATTTGTTGAATGGTTTCCCTTTTGTTCTTTATGTCTTCATTTACTGATTTATTGAACAACAATTTATTGAACACCTACCAGATATCAAACACTGTTATAAGTTGGGGGTTGGATTCATCAGTTAACAAAACAGTGAAAAAGTGTTGCTCTAGAGAAGCTTACATTCCAACAGTGAGAAACAGACAGTAACAAGATGAAAATATTAAATCAAGAAATCATTGATTAGAAGGTGACAAGACATTGAAAAAATAGACCAAGGTGAGGAGGATTGGGAATTCAAGAGGTGGGGGAGTACGATATTACATATAAGCAAAGACTTGAAGAAGGTGAGAAAGCTAGCCATGAAGACATCTACGGTCGGGGGAGACTATTTCAAGAAGAGGAAAAACTACTGCAGGATTTTGAGGTGGATGCATGCTCGGTGTTTAGAGGAGTAACAAGAAGGTCAGATTAGCTGGAGCAGAGTGAGCAAAGCTGAGAGTAGGTATTGGTGAAGTCATAGATGTAATGGAGATCAATTTGAGTAGGGCTTTGGAAGCCATTGTATAGATTTTGGCTTTAACGCTGAATGAAATGGGGAACGATTAGAGTTTTGAGCAGAAAAATGGCAGGACCTGACTTGTTTATTAAAAGAGTGACAGTGTTGAGAATAGACTGTGGGAGGAAGGGCAGGGACGGAAGCTAAGGAGTCCAGTTAGGAGGCTATCAGCAGTCCAAATGAGAGATGATAATGGCTTGGAGCAGGGTGATAACCATGAAAGTCGTGAGAAGTGGTCAGATTCTGAATTATTATTATTTTTTTGAGACAGAGTCTCGCTCTTGTCACCGGGGCTGGAGTGTAGTTGCGCAATCTCGGCTCACTGCAACCTCTGCCTCCCGGGTTTAAGCGATTCTCCTGCCTCAGCCTCCCAAGTAGCTGAGATTACAGGTGCATGCCACCATGCCTGGCTAATTTTTGTATTATTAGTAGAGACGAGGTTCCACCATGTTAACCAGGCTTGTCTGCAACTCCTGACCTCATGATCCACCCACTTTGGCCTCCCAAAGTGCTGGGATTATAGGTGTGAGCCACCAAGCCCGGCCGTCTGAAAATATTTTGAAGGAAGAGCCCTTGCATTTTTTGGTATTTGATGAGGGGTGTGAAAAAAAGAGAGGAGTTAGGGATGACTTTAAGGGACTTGACATGAGCAACTGGTAGGATAATGTTGCATTAACTAAGATGAAAAAAATAAAAAAATATGGAAAGAATTCACAAGCTTAGGGGTGTTTTCTTTCTTTCTTTCTTTCTTTCTTTCTTTCTTTCTTTCTTCCTTTCTTTCTTTGGAGACAGGGTCTCTCACTCTCTTGCCCATACTGGAGTGCAGTGGCATGGTGGACTCACTGCAACTTCTGCTTCCTAGGCTCAAAATGATCCTCCCACCTCAGCCTCCCAAGTAGCTGGGACTACAGGCACACACTGCCACACTCAGCTAATTAAAATTTTTTTTGTAGAGATGGGGTCTTGCTATATTGCCCAGGCTGGTCTCAAACTCATGGGCTCAAGCAATCCTCCTACCTCAGCCTCTCAAAGTGTTGGGATTATAGGCATGAGTCATGGTGCCTAGCCAATGGTGTTTTCTTTTGGGGAAGGAGTAATATTAGACTTAGTTTTGAAAATATTTATGACTGAGATGTCCATTAGACATCCAATTGGAGACATAATGCTGGACTGGAAATATGAATTTGGGAATCATCAGCATGGATGGTTTTAAAGCTGTAACCCTGGAGGATGGTCACTAAGGTAGATAGTAATAAGGACCAAGGACTGAGCTTTGAAGTACACTCAAAGGAAAGAGATTAGTGAAAAAAAGGAGGAATTAGCAAAAGAGACTGACAAGTGACTAGTGAGGTAGGAAGTAAACAAAGTGAAGAAAGTATTTCCAGGAAGAAGGAATGATGAACAATGTCAAACACTGCTGACAGATTAGGTAGGTTGACAATTGAGAAATGACCATTAGAGTTAGGACCTGTAGGTCATTGCTAAACTTGACAAAAGTTTTGGTGGAATATGGTGGGGTTCAAGGAGATAATGTCTGATGAGAGTAGGTTTACAAGAGGATGGTGGAATTGGAGGCATTGTGTATAAAAAAACTCTTTGGAAAAATTTTTCTGTAAAGAGAATCACATAACTGTAGTGGCAGGTAGAGAAAAAATAAGGTCCAGAGACTATTTCTAAAATCAGCATATTTTTAAAAAATTCTGCTCTATTTTATCTAGCATTTTGCCCATGTCTGTCCAATCTGCTGTCTTGATTGGAATCCCTATGGCCATTCCCCCACCACCCCAAAAAAAGTAAAATGCAAGGATCTCCTAAAAATTAGTCAGAGCACTTTTAACATTAAGCCACCACAGGGAAAATGCAAAGATCTGGGGGCAAACTTCTTGAATGCCCTTGTCCCCCTCTGCCTTTACATATTTGCAGTTTACCTAACCATCAGATATTGAAGTTTGCATTTGAAGCCTACTCTATGTCCAACCTCAAAATCCACGTCTCTCTCTTCATGCCCTTCAGGATACTATTCATGGAGACAATTATGGAATAAAAGGGAATCTAAAATTTCACTCAAAACTGTAAAAGCATGTTGATTATCTTCCTATCCCCATGTATGCATTTTCACCTTACTCCTAATTGCATTTTAAATTGGTATCTTTTTGCTTCCAAAGTAGTTTCTTGGCTTTGTTTTTTTCCAGGTCAATTACCATTACTGCACGTGATGCTGTCATTTAAGTTAATTTAAACTCACTGCATTTATATTGATAAGCTAAAACATATGGGTACCCAAAAGTGGACATCTTCATTAACATTTGATAATATAAATTTCTATTGAAAATAATCCAGGAAGCAAAGATATAGTGATTAAATCAATAGATGGTTATGAAGAAGAACCAAAGGAAGAGGACAGAGGCATGTCATATCTCCTCTTAATGAATACCAATTCACAATAGTATCGTAAATAATGAAAAGATTGTCACATCTCCAACAACATATCACTTATTTTAAGGAGTATAAAACATAATCAGTTGAGCAGTGAGGTTTCACAATTTTCTGAAGTTGAAATGCTGGGATGTGATCCAACAGATTCCTTGTAGAAAAATCACCATGAGTCTGTGTCTTAAGCCAATCCAAAACAAAAGCAAACACAATATTTTGTCAGGGATGTAAAAGATTTCACTGCTAAACCAGGTACTTAAATTTCTTATGGACAGTGATCCACTGACTATTCAAAAAAGATCCAGTTGTTAAGGAACTATCACTCAATAGAAATATGTAAACAGTTTAAGGCAACAAACGGCTCAAAGGTAGCCAGGCTTAGGAAAAAAAGCATTGAGTTTGGAGCCAATAGATTCTGTCTCTCACTCTGCTTCTGACTGTCTATATGGCCTTACCTTCTTTGACACATGAGAACATTTCACTAGAAGCTCTTAGAGGTCTTTTCACCTCTCTGCTAAATGTACTTTTGCCAATAATACTTTCAACTTTAATCTGCCAAAAGACATGGAATAGCTGTTAAACAGCCCCCAGCTGGCCTTTTCTTGCTCTAAGCCTAGGATGCATGTGCAGGAACTCTGGGAAAATAGCCTTATCAGCGAAGGTGCAGCTCTCCCAGTGCTGTCCCATTTCTCTGTGAACCAGTGTGTTTGGGTCTAATAATGAGGAATGGGAGATGAGATGACTACCGTCTTTGGCTACTATCATGACAGCATCCTACTGACACCATTGAAATGCATAATTGTTTTTGCCATGTCTTTTGATCTATAAACATTTTTTGATGCCTTTGTTTTTAGTGTTATGTATACTGTGTTTCTCTTACTGAGTTTGTCAATGTATACCTGTGGCATCTATAATCTCTGCTTGTTATCTTCCAGCAATATTTTTAAGGAGATATTTGATGATGATTTTGTGTTAGGTTTTCAGTTGATTGCAGCAGTGTTATAAATTGTGATGTGAGATGCATCAGTTTGTATTCTGCCTGTGTTTCCTATTCTCTCTAACTCCAAAATGCAATGTCTTATCTTTCTTTTTTGGAATTTATAGGACCAAATTGAGATTACACAGGTTGAGGAGCATGGACCACAAGACGTTCGTGCAAATACTGTAGATTCTGATTCAACTTATTGCTCCAGCACAGTTTCCCTGGATAATGTTCCTGAATCTTCAGGTAGGTATGTTTATGCATTTGAATAGGGACTATCAGAAGAAAAATAGTCACCTATAGGGTAGTTACAGGTTTTCAGATGAATATAATGCTGTATTTATAATAGTGTGAAATCACAGAGTGAAGTCTACCTTTCTTCATATTCTGTAAATATTTGAGATGATGATTTGAGAATAATAAAAGTAAGTATTTCATCACAGGTTCAAGTGCTTGGAAATGGTCTTCTCTCTCATTTAATTTTAATCTTCTAAAAATTGATGCTGGATTTCAGTCCTTGAAGGAATAGCATTTTATCTTTTTATACTCATGTAGTCTATTCTGCTATGACACAATATTTGGATTCCAAAGAAATCTCATTACTGAGTTTTCATGGCAATAAAGGGGGAAAGTGAGTCTCTAAAAAACAGTGATATTTATTTCATGAGTTTCAATATGAAAGACATTTCATAACCATAATTGTATAAGATGTACAAAACTTAAAGAAATGGTGGATGCATAACGCAGATCATATCTCCTAATTAATCTTGTCATAAATAATCAGTATTTGGAATCTTCATATATAGAAATAATGTTTTGTTTTAATTTTTATTTCGCTTTTTTTTCAGTTTTTAAATCCTATTTTATTATCTTCACTTTTACAACTCTTAGTTAACAGCTTTTCCATTGTTGCTATTAATCTCAAAGCTGTGTTTTAAAAAATCTTTCAAAAACAATTGATTTTTAGCAGGAGAGGTCAAACTCCATGAACTCATAATTGTGATTTCTAAAATTTATGAGAGCAGTGATTACTCTAAACCTATTTATTTGGACTTACCATTGTAACTTTGCTATAGATAATTATTTGTATTTACTACTGTTAAGCCAATGGTCGAGAAATCCTTATAACCTTCCACAGATGACTATTCCAACAAAATGAGCATACTAAGATGGCTAGCAGTTATGGCTCATAAGGTAGAAGTCAGGTAGCTCCTAGGTTTCTTGCTGTCACTTATAGATAATTTAGTAGCTTTGTTTACTTGGAATCAGAAAATTAAAAGATGCTAAATTGATTTGGAAAATGGCTTTTAGTGGAAAAAGAGTTAAGGAGAAAGATTTAACCAAGGGTCTGAACACTGGAAGTATCCAGAAACCAGAATTTTCCAAAACATTTTCAATGATCATCCCAAAATCATGCTATGATTAAAGGGCAATTTGTTCACATCCATAGCATGATAAGGTATGCAACCCCAGACTGCAAAGAGCAGGTAGGAGGTGACAGAGTGGTTCACTTTTCCTAATCCAGATGTTTCTCTTTTCCAAACTTTTAATCTTAAAATAATTTTGGACTTAAAGAAGAGTTGCAAAAATAGCACACAGAAAAAAAAGTAGAAAAATAAGCGAAAGATCCCATTTAGGATAACCTTCATTTAGCTTCCCCTAATGTAACAGTTTACATACCCATAGTACAACTGTCAAAACTAAGAAGTTAACATTGATGCAAAACTTTTAAGTGAGTTTCAGCCTTTATTCAATTTTCCCAGAAAGTTTTTTTTTTCTGTTCTAATAACTAACCCAGCATCCCTCATTGAATTTAAATAATACGTCTTTTTAGTTTCCTCCAGTCTTTGACAGTGTCTCAGTCTTGCTTTTTTTTTTTTTTATCATCTGATACTTTTAAAGAACATGGGCCAGGTATTTGATAGAATGTCCCTCAATTTGGACTCATCTGATGATTTTTCAAGATGAGATTGAGGTCTTGCACTTTGAGAAAGAATACCACAGATGTGATGTGCCCTTCTTAGTGCATCATGTCAGAATATACATGATGGTATAGTTTATTGCTGGTGGTGTTAACTTGATCGCTTGGTTAAGGTGGTACTGTTTTCCCCTGTGTACTTACCAAATATCTAAGGAGAGCTACACTGATAACATGCAAATAATGTTTCCTGTTTCTCCTTAAACTCTCCTTCACATTGTAGCATCATCAGTGGAATTGACCTGCAGCAATTACTCCTGTGGTGTTCTAATGCCAATTTTTTATTTCCGTCATTCCTTGTGTATTTATAAACTGTAATCTTGCTGTATGGAAGAGTTGTTTCTTGTCTCTCTTTCATTCATTTATTCGTTCATTCATTTACAGCTGGATGATCTCATGGGCATTTTTTAATTATTTGGTTTGTAGTTCAATACCATCATTAAAAAAAATTGTCTCAGCTTTGGCTCCTGGGACTCTTAGGTTGGCTCCCTTGTCCTTTTACCATGTCTGCATCTTTTGTTTCCCTTCACTTCCTTATTTCCATTATTACAGGTTGTTGTTGAAAACAATCCCTTCTTTAAGGAACCTTACTTAGGTCCTTTATTTGGAGAGTGGTATTTAGAAATGAAGATCTGGGTGGTACTTGTACTCATTGTTACAGGTGTGTCACCATTTCCAAACCCTCTCAGTGGACAATGCCAGGAAAGATGCCTATTCATACTAACCCATGCAAGCATATACACCCATCTGTATTTATTTCAGCATGTAACAAACAAAAACAACAACAACAGGAGTTCACTGATATCTCCTACTCCAGTCCATTACCATAGGGTTCATTCTACCCTTTTCTGTGTGTTTATTTGTAATTTGTATCTCAGACAGTGATAAATCTGGCTCTTATTATCTATCGTATAGTTACTGATTTTTTTCAATGCATAAACATTCATAAAAAGTAGCTTCACAATTGCTAACCTGTACCCCTTAAGAAACAAATTTACCATTTGGAATAAGTTTGAGAATTAGTTTGAGTGTGCAGTTTGTTGTTGTTGTTGTTGTTGTTGTCTTTACCCTGCAGCATCTAGGCAAACCTCTGTTTTCCAAAGTTCCTATGTTAGCTTCTTTATTTTTCACCCTCATCACTGTGGATATACCACTTATTTGTAATAGAAGTAGATTCACTTATTACAGCCTGCATTTTCACCTGGGTTTTCCCACCTCCTCATCAGTTCATTTTTAAATTTATGTACAACAAAATTCACTATTTGCAATATATAGTTCTATGGATTTTGACAAATGTTAAGAGTCATGTATCCATCACCACAGTACTAAACAGAATAGTTCCATCACCCCCAACATTTCTTTGTGCTCCTTCTTTGTACTCAACCTTGGTTTCTCATCCCCTGACAACCATTGA
This sequence comes from Plecturocebus donacophilus, assembly GCA_004027715.1. NCBI lineage: Eukaryota > Metazoa > Chordata > Mammalia > Primates > Pitheciidae > Plecturocebus > Plecturocebus donacophilus. Next base: position 22,071 of record PVKP010004301.1, on the reverse strand, counting down.
TCTGTATTTCACCTCTGCAGGTTTCCCTTCTCCAGAATGTCATGTAAGATGAATCATACGATATCTAGTCTTTTTGGTCTAGCTCCTTTCACTTAGCAAAATGCATTTAGGATTCATCCATGGTTCCATGAATCAGTGATTCATTCCCTTTGATTGCTGAGTAGTACGACATCTTATGAATATACCAGGTTTTAAAACTCTATTCACCAGTAAAAGAACATCTGGGTTGTTTCCAAGTGTTTTTTGATCATGAATAAGCTACTTTAAACATTTGCATAGAAGTTTTTGTGTTGCGTGCATATACGTTTTCAACTTCTGGGTGTAAGCCTGCTGGGTCATTTGGGAAGTATGTGTTTAACTTTATTAGAAACTGACAAAATGTTTTCCAAAATGACTGTACCGCTTTGCATTATTAAAATATTGTTCTCCACTGTGCTTTTCAGGGCTCCTGAAACCAAGTCATGTCATAACACCTCCCAGAGCACTTTGAGCACTCCTGAGGTCCCACATTCTGGGTAACCCAATTGTTCAGAAGTCATTTATGACTAGATTAATTTGGTTTTATCAGTCGGATGATACCAAATCTCCAGAAGCAGAGCCAAAATAATTTTATAATGAATGAAATGACACTAACAACTGCAGTGGATTTAAGCACTAGCTTAAGGCGGAGAATAGGCAGTGGTAACTTCAAACACTCTCTCCCTTTTCTTCATTTTCAAATATGAACAGATTTTAAAAATAATATTCTGGGGAGAGAGATCCAAGATGGCCTACTACTAGCAGCTCAGGATGGTAGCTCCCAGAGAAAGCCACAGAAAGAGAGGACGCCACATTTTTAGAAAAATTTTTGTTGCTTACGGACTAGGAGATTCCCAGTGGAGGAGCCCCACGAGTCGCCAGCACAACTCTTGTGGCTGGCATGGCGGTTTTGCCGGCGCTTCAGCGTGGCGGTTCTCAGTGCAGAGTAAACGGGACTAGCTTCCCTTTTGATCGACGTTTGGATCCCCGGGAAGGCAAGTAGGGAAGCCAGACCAGAGACCCCCGGAGCAGAAAAGCACCACGAATCTTAATGCCGTGGTTTTAGCTGGCGCAGTGGGTTGCTCAGATTTTGGCATTGGGAATCAACAAGTTGGACGTCCACTCAGAGATCTAAATTGAAACTAGGTAATTACAGAGATGACAGGTGGATAAAATTACAATGATGGGAAGGAACCAGTGTAAAAAAAGCTGAGAATACCCAGAAGCAGAATGCTTCTCCTTCTACAGGGGATCACAGTTCTTCACCATCAAGGGAACAAGGCCTGATGGAGAACGAGTGCGTTCCAATAACAGAAATGAGCTTCAGAAGGTGGATGATAAGGAACTTTTTTGAGTTAAAAGAACATGTTCTAGCCCAATGCAAAGAAACTAAGAATGTTGAAAAAAGGTTTGACGAAATCCTAACGAGAATAGACAATTTAGAAACGAATATAAGGGAATTATTGGAACTGAAGAACACAATAAGAGAACTTTGCAAAGTATGCACAGGTTTTAACAATCGAATTGATCAAGCAGAAGAAAGGATATCAGAGATCGAAGATCTACTTAATGAAATGAAACGAGAAGACAAGATTCGAGAACAAACAGTAAAAAGGAATGAGCAAAGTCTCCAGGAAATATGGGACTATGTGAAAAGACCTAATTTATGATTGATCGGTGTACCTGAATGTCATGAAGAGAATGAATCTAAGTTGGAAAATATTTTTCAGGATATTATTCAGGAAAACTTTCCTAACCTAGTAAGGCAGGATAATACTCAACTCCAGGTAATCCAAAGAACACCACAAAGATACTCCTCAAGTAGACCAACTCCAAGACGTATAATTGCTAGATTTACTAGGGTTGAAATAAAGGAGACAATTTTAAGGGCAGCTAGAGAGAAAGATCAGATTACCTATAAAAGGAAGCCTATCAGACTCACAGCAGACCTCTCAGCAGAAACCCTACAATCTAGAAGAGAGTGGTGGTCAATATTCAATATCCTTAAAGAAAAGAATTTTCAACCTAGAATCACATATCTTGCCAAACTAAGTTTTAAAAACAAAGGTAAAATAAAATTTTTCATGAACAAGCAAGCACTCAGAGATTTCATCACCACCAGGCCTGTTTTACAAGATCTTCTGAAAGAAGCACTACAAACAGAAAGGAACAACCAGTATTAGTTATCTCAAAAATTTACCAAAATGTAAAGAGTATCTCCATAAAGAAGAATTTACATCAAGTAACGGGCAAAAAAGCCAGTTAGCATTAAATTACAATATTGAACTCACAAATATTAATATTAATTCTAAATTTAAATGGATACAGCGCCTTAATCAGTCACAGACAGGCAAAATGAATAAAAAGTTAAAATCCATTGGTACGTAGTATCCAGATCCAACTCACAACGATACACAAATACTTAAAATAAATGGATGGAGGAAGATTTACTAATTAAATGGAGAGAGAGAAAAAAAAAAGTGGGAGTTGTGACTCTTGTCTCCGATAAAATAGACTTTAATAGTAATAAAGACTAAAAGAAACAAAGAAGGACATTACATAATGGTAGAAGGATCAATGTAACAACCGAAGTTAATGATTATAAATACATACATACCTAATATAGGAGCACCCAGATACATAAGACAAGTTTTTATTGACTTACAAAGAGATTTGGACTCCCGCACAATAATGGTGGGAGATTTTGACATTGCATTCTTAATTTATAATACACCCATTCTGAAAGTGACTATATAACAGAAAGTGAATTACTCTTTAGTATTTACATAGTATCTCACAGATCTAAATGAAATATTGGTTGACTGTTTGTTATTTTCTTCCTGTATTCCTTTCTGTCTCTGTTGTTAAGTATAATTGACGGCATAAAAGAGGTTTTTGATATATTCCAGCCTGGGCAATAGAGCAAGAATTCTATTCTCTCTCCCACTTTTTCTTTCTCTTTTTTTCTCTAAAATATATATATATATATATATATATATATATATATATATATATATATATAATTTATTGCAAAAATGTGGAACTAAGGTTTTTCCTTTAAAAAAATAAATAAAAATAAAAATAATATTCTGAATGATCCCTGGCACCTGGCACATCTCATCCTTAACATGGAGTAAAATGACTCTCTTATCCAGTCTTTTTGATAACATTAATACTTTTGCTTTTAAGTCATGAACTCACCTGTGCTTTCTTCCTCAACCTTATTATCCTTGCAAGGTTTTCAATTTGAGCTTGAGGTGAATCCATTGTACAAGGCAGAGCCAGTGGACCTGGAGTTCTCAGTGGACCAGGAGGACTCAGTGGACCAGGAAGGCCCAACGGGCCAGCAGGACCCAGAGAGCCCAGTTGATCTGTGGGACCAGGCAGGCCTGATGGATTCAGCGGACACAGAGGACTCAGTGGACCTGGAGACTGCTGGCACCAGTGCTCAGGTACCTCTGAAAGTCTCACTTCACTTGCTTCACATGTTTGTCTAGTTAACTAACCTTGCAAAGCCCAAATTTTCACTCTTGTGAACAGTTTCACTTTGCAGAAAGTATGTTTGTTACTTTTTCAAAACTATACCACTATTTCTATTGTACTGGATTTTCAAATGCAGCTAATAACTCAATGGACCTTCACAAACAGGGAGGTGGGAGGTTCTCTAAGTACCAAATGCCTGTGCTCTTCTTAATATGAAATCCTAAGGACACTGTACTTGACGGAAAGTTTAAGCCAAATAGGAAGCTTAGCTACTAAGAAAAGGTGGTATTTTTAAGATCCCTGCTCTTAACCACCTGTGAGAGCAGACAAACCATCTAGAGGGAAAACAATCTTCTGGCCTACTCATACCAACCCTCTGCCTGCACTACAAGCTAGGTTTTCCCAGTGGAATTTTTATTAGGTTAGAACATGCGATTCAGAGTATTAGATATACCCAACCTTGAAACGTTAGTACCAATGTACAGTGCAAAGCCAAATAAAAATGGTTGGATTAACTTCTGTGTAGCTCCTCTACCCAAAAATGTGTGTACACAACTACAGATTTGTACAATCATCTTTCATATTAGACAGAATTACTAAAATCAGGATTAGAACCCAAGCTAATGAGTTTATGGTTAGTTAATGTGGAATTGCATGCATTCATCACTGAGCCTAAGATTAGTCACTCCATTTCTAATGTCAAAGGGATGGATACTCATCTAATGAAAATAATTAAGGGCTAGAACACAATTGAGTTTGGCCTCAGCAGTGTGGCCTTGGCAAGTTCCAGAACCTCAGTTTCTCCATGTTGAAATGGTCTTGGCTTGCAGGGATTTGCAGACTGCTGTGAAAATTCTTTGAGATATTTAAAAGGAAATTTCTGTGAAAATCCATTTTGTCCTGATTTATGCCCTTATTATGACAAAATTTGTGGTCCCCTTCACTGCTGATAGGTTTAGCTTCTCTTTTGAATTAACTTGTAATTAAATTTTTGAGTATAACTTTTTTGAAAAAATCACCAAAATAACCAGCAATGTAAGTGTGTCATCTGGCTCTGCATGTGCTAGTGTATTAGGCTTATTTCTCGATGCCATGTATCAACAACCTGGAATGTATCCAGATGATGGAGACCAGGATGAGGAAAGGACTGGAAAACATCTTAATCAGTTGCTCAAGACACTAGAGAAGGGAATAATGGTGAGGGACAGGACAACTTTATACAAATAATTAAAGGGTCATAAAGTGGAAGATGTGGTTCCAGAGGATCAAGGAAGCAGTCTGACACTATTAGCCCTTCTCAGACAGATTAGGTCACCTCTCAAAATAGCGAGTCGCCTCTCACTCAGTGGAAAGGTTAGAGCCAATGTTTGGCAGCTCATTTTCCAGGAACATCAAAGAGAAGATTCCTGCTTGGAGAGGGTGAGAGGATGTGATAACCGGTAAAGTTTGTTTCTTCTAGTCCTAAGTTTAGAGGGGTGTGTGTGTGTGTGTGTGTGTGTGTGTGTGTGTACGTAAGCTCGTGTACGTGTATGTATGTATTGGGGTTTTTTTTGGTCTAGTGAATGTCTGCTTTCTTAAAGGAAGAGACATATAATACACAGTGAAAGAAGGACAATTTGAACAATTTTTAATGGACTAAAAATACATATATAATTTTTATTCCAAATGGTGAGAAAACAACTTGCAGGGTATTCTCTCTCTTTCTCTCAACTCACCTATGTACTTATATTACTCGGAAAGGTTACTGATGGACCACAGTATAAGTCTGTTTTTGGTTTCTAGAAGTTGCAAATGTATGAACATTTTTCTTATTATTAATATTGTAAATTCTTTATGGATCAGGACTGTGGCTCTCTGACCTTGTTTATGAGCATGGTATCCAGCACAGTTCAGGGCAAATAGCAATTGTTCCCAGGCCCTATTTCCAGCCTTGAAAGATAGTTCTTTTCCAAGAATCTCATCTCTTTTCTGTCCCTCTTAGCCAATAAGTTGAGAAGTCCTATTCACCTTTTTTTTTTCTCTGTTTTTCAAGAGATGGCGTTCTTGTTTTGTTGTCCAGTCTGGTCTCATGCCTCAAGCAGTTCTCCCACATCAGCCTCCTGAGTAGCTGGGATTACAGATGCAAGCCACCACACCCAGCTCAGTTTCTTTTTTATTATTGTTTTTCAAACTTCATTTTACTTTAAGATATTGTGGATGTTAATATTTTTCTTAGAATTTTATTTATTTTTGATATATTACAGTTGTACATGGTTTTGGAGGTAATGTGCTATTTCAATACATGTATACAATGTTTAACGATCGAATCAGGGTAATCAGGATACCCATCACTTCAAACATTTGTTTTTTTCTTTGTGTTGGGAGCATTACAGTTCTTTTAGCTATTATTAAATATACAATAAATTATTATAACTCAATTTTCCTACTGTAGTATTGAGTACTAGAACTTGTTCCTAATGTCTAACTGTATTTTTGTACCCAATAATCAACTTCTCTTCATCCACCTCTTCCACCTTCCCTTCCTACTCTCAGGTAACCACCATTCTACTCTCCACCTCCATGACATCAACATTTTTAACTTTCACATATGAATGAGAACATACAATATTTGTCTTTCTGTACCTAGCTTATTTCACTTAACGTAATGATCTCCAGTTCCATTCATATTGTGGCAGATGACGTGATTTCATTCTTTTTATGGCTGAATAATATTGCATTGTGTATATATAACACATTTTCTTTAGCCATTTGTCTGTTGGGCTAATTTCAAATTTTGGCTATTATGAATAGTACTGCATGAACATGGGGGTGCAGGTATCTTTTTAATGTACTGATTTCCTTTCTTCTGGTGTATACCCAGCAGTGGGATTTGCTGAATCATATGGTAGCTGTGTTTTTAGTTACATGAGGAACTGCCACACTGTTTTCCATAGTGACTATACAAATACATTCCTACCAACAGTATATGAGCATTCTCCTTTCTCCACATCCTAACCAGCATTTGCTATTTTCTTAATTTCTCTCAAATGGTGTCCTTTCCTTTTTATATCATCTACCTCTAGTTTGTTCCATGCCCCTGTTATCTCTACCTTGAATTACTCCTACAGCCTTCTAATTGACTTGTCCCAAACTCTAAGCTTCCTTTCTCCTACCACTTCATCTTCTGCACAGGTACCAGAAGGCATGTTTTACAATTGAGATCTGAGTATGTTACATCCCTGATAAGAACACACCTTCTAGCAGCAGTGCCACTTGGCTGATGAATAAAATCCGAGTTCCTCGGCTGTCTGAACCTGTACAAAACTCTGGTTTCTCCTCTATATGTGACCTGCCTTACTCCTTCTGTTCCAGTCAATATGGAGCATCATTTGCCCTGTAACACACTCTCTACTTTTATAAACCTGTATATATGCTTCTTTCTAGATGCTGTTATCCAAGTTAAAAATAGATTTCCAGGACCTACAGAAGAGTCCATCTAAGTACTGTAATTGTTCATGAGAACAATGACAGTATCTACTTTTCAGGGCTCTGTGAAGATCAGACCTGTGAGTTTTCATACAGTACTTAGAAGAGTGCCTGAAACAGAGGAAGTGTCAATTGATGGTTTTCATTATTGCATTGCTAACAGGGGCCCTATTGGTGGACTGTCATTTGTGATTAGACTTAGGGGTAGAATACTTTGGCACTGGCCTGTGACTCTTCCACTAAGGACTTTGGGCAGATCATTTCATGTCTCTGGGCCAATTCTATATATTTCTTTTTGGGAAAAGAATCAGGTTAAATTATCTCCATGGTCCATTTCTTATCTAGAATTCCCAAATTCTCTAACCATGTTTTCAAACTTTCTAGTAATGAATGAAATCAGGATTTGAGTGCTACCATTTGCGTTCTCAGTCTTCCAGAAATTTTGAAGTGAAACAATATGGTAAAACTTGGAAAAACCAGTGTCCCTATACATGAACCATAAGTAATTCCTCCCCACAGCCATTGCAGCCATTATCACCAGTTATATACAATATCATTAGCGGGGAACTGGACCTGATAAAGAAGTTGAGGAAGCAACTTGCAAAGAGGACTCAGATGCTGCATGATGCCATCCAAAACCAGCAGGATGCACTGGAAGTGATTATACATCAGCTTCAGACAAGTCAGGCTGCTAAGTTTCAGGTCAGAGACAGTTCTACATAAGTGACAGAAGGAAGAGGAGAGAGGGACCTTGAGAGGCCTTAAGGAGTTAGTCAGTAGGGCCTGCAGATAGTGACAGCTGCTGCCCACAGGGTGACACGGGACATCTAAAGTGATCTCCAGTGGAGACTTAGAGTTTTGCTCTTTTGCTCTTGGCTACAAGAGCTGAGATTGGCCCAGCCAGGCCTTGGCAATGGTAGGTGTGGCTTCCATATAGCCAAGGCTTCCTTGAGGCTTGCCTATGGGCAGTCCTGCTCCATGTCCAGCTTGTCTTGTGCACTAAGGAAAGTGTGGACTGTGAATAAGACCTTTGTGATACTGTGTCCTTACAGAAGCAGCCAGACACATCACATCACATTGTCAGTCCTGATCGCCAGCCTTCAGAGGCAGTGCCCACGAAACAGCAGAAACAACACCCTAGGCAAGTGAAGCATTCTCTCCTACATCCCAAGGAGGTCAAGCGAATCTGTGATTTATCTTTATACAACTCTCTCAAAAACATTAGGGATCTTCAGGAGCCTTGTGCTGCCTTCACCCAGGTATGGAAATGCTGTTTTAACTGTGTATCTGAAAGGGGATTTTGTTTTCTTGAGGACTTTGACTCACCTGTTTCTCCTTAAGGGGTAGTGGCTATCCAGTTGGCTGCAATTTATTTGCCCAAGATAGTAAAAAATCCTGGACTACCTAGACCTGAATGCATATGCTAGACCATGTATACATACATGTACATATGTGCTGGATTAGCAGACTCTCGCTGCCAGGTGTATGGCTGCAACTAGTATCCAGTCTAACAAGAAGACAGTCACACTATGTGCAGAGAGGCTCAACTGTTGTTGCTTTTTGCTTTGCGAAAATTGAATGGGAGTGTTAAATAACTTTCTGGTAGGCTCTTGCAGACACCAGGGTCCTTTTTTCTCTTGCCTTTTGATACAGCAACAACTGGCACAGCAAGAACAACTTCTGAAGGAGCAGCAGTGGCAGCTGCAAAAGCGGCTGCAGCAGCTGAAGGAGCAAAGGAAAGTGCAGAAGCAACAGAAGATGCAGGAGAAGAAGAAGCTACAGGAGCAGAAGATGCAGGAGAAGAAGCAGCTACAGGAGCAGAAGATGCAGGAGAAGAAGAAGCTGCAGGAGCAGAGGCAGCAGAGGAAGAATAAGCTGCAGGAGCAGAAGAAGTGGCAGAGGCAAGTGCAGAAAGGGAGAAAGGAGCAGCAGAAGCAGCAGTTGCAAGAGCAGCCACCGAATTATGTCATCGTGGGGAATAATATGCTGCAGATATGCGTGCAAAGCCTAAGTGGCGTAACTGAGCCCCTCTGCAACAACCCTCTTAGATTTTTGCAGACCCAGCCCATTGTTGTTCCTATCCAGATAGTAGCTGAACAACAGCTCTCTGGCTATCAAGATGGAAACTCTGGGCAACGAGAAGATGAGAGTCAAAGGTAAAACATGCATGGAATGGTGATAGGTGCTATGATCATTGCTTTTCCCTCATGGCTGGATGCCATTCCTGAAACCACAAACAGATGACCTGTCCATGTGACACCAGCAGCCCTCTCATCAATAGCAACTTGCTCTCAACTTATCTTCTCTATGGCTACTGCTATCATGCCTGTGCATGTGTAGTGCATGGCTAAGCATCCACTGATGGAACAAAGGGGTACCCATGAAGAAAGGACTAGATAATGAAGCCTCAATGCTAGGGAATTAGCCCACAAACCTTGAAATCACTTGGTTGGATTCCCCAAGCCTGGTCTCTTGCACAGGGCATCTATGGACAAGTCTTTCGTGTCCACAGCTGAATAACTTCTGGGCTTCCAGTTTCATTCTCTAACTTTCCTGGAATCTGGTGATTCCAGTAGACCAAGTGCAGGTATCTCCATGGCATTCATGAAAAGTAGGAGGGAAGTGAGAGTGAAACAATTGCTAAATTTAGCTGAGATCAGCCAAGAACACATGAAGGTTGAGTCCTGAGTGGCAGTATAAGGACACAAACACATTTCTGCTCAATAATAAGGTCTTTGACTCCAAGTGCTAGAAAGAGAAGGTTCTGCTCGACAATGAAAGGATTGCTTAGCACATAGCTGGGGCCCACTAAATAGTTTTCAATGAATACTAGGTTTCTGAGACAGGTCTCCCAAAGCTCTCCAGACTTCCTTCTGGGCTTTGATTTAGAATCAGTGACTTTGACATATAGACTGCTTTAGGGCCATATTGCCCACCTGACCTGATCATCAGAATCCACCTGAGGAGGGTGTGGAAAGTATAGATTCAGAGCCTGGATGGGGCTCAAAAATCTTTATTGATCACAAGACTTCCAGGCTTAGGGTTGTGGAGAGAGCACTGGATTTGTAGTTTGGAAATCTGCCTTACAGTCTCTGCTCAGCCACTAGCTTCCTGAGTTCTTTCAAGGTAGATGAAATGACTTGCCCAAGGCCACAGAGAGCATAGTTGTAGCAGGACCAAGACTGTCCAAGTAATTTAAATAAAACCAGTTGAGACAAGGGATTGTAATTTCTTTCAGTGTCTACATTCACTTTCCTTTGACAAGTTGAGTGTTAGTCAGGCGAAAGTGAGAATACAAACAACTGAATCCTGTGGTGTAGCCACCAAACCAAATGTGCCTGAAGCACCTACTGATGACCACGTGGGTGTCTCATCGGTTACCATGTCCAGATCCATGTCACTGCAACAGATTATTTCTCTTACAGTTTTCATCCTGAGGAGTCTCAGGAGCCCACCGTGAGCCAGCTGCTGTTGGTAGATACGGCAATTTCTTCTTCCAGCATTACTTCCTTAAGTTCAGACTCAACCATAAGCACCCTGGAGATCCCACAGGATTACATCTATATTTACGAACAACCGTCTGATCCATGCAATCAAGCTGTTATCCAACTGAATACTTGGACTTGCGAAAAGAAGGGCACCATGCATGGCCAACCCACCTACCATCAGGTATGCTACAGCCTTCTCCTTCTCCCTCCAGCACAGGTCAAGAGGGATTCTGGGCCCTTTCCTCATAGCACACACCCCAAGAGCATGCTGTGTGTGACAGCCAGACTTCAAAGCTGAATACACTTGAGGGCAGTTACTCACATGATGGTGGCACTCATTGCTGAGTAAAAGTATTCTCTGCAGGGTTCCTCAAAAAAGTGAGCTGGCCTAGTGGATCTTAGATGCAATTTGACTGAAACTTCTCTCAAAAACATGTTATATGGGCAAAGTGAGCCATGCCATTTTTTGAATCTGAGCTCATTGTCTGATCCCAAGCCCCTTGCCAGACTTATGGATCTTTAGTTCTGCTACAAAATCTAGGACCTAGTGTAGGTATGTTTCCTTGCACTAAAAATAAACCTAGTGCCCTTCTGTTGAATGTGCTTGGTATCCGTCTATGGGGTACCCTGTATTCGGAAGGGAAGGCCTACCTTGGGGACCATCTGCAGTGGCCATGTTTCCAGGATGGAAGCTGGTCCAGATGGCAGTTACGTAGCAGGTTTTGCTCCCAACTGGCCATGTGGGGACTCTCCACACACAATTTCACTAATGAACTAAACTTATAAAAGGTGTTTTCACTCTAGCTTTAAAAATCTTACTATAGCCTAACCTTTTTTTTCTTCAAACAAAACTAAACTAAAACAACCACAAGAAATAGTAAGCTAAGGCAAAAAGGAGTTTAAATGTTTTAAGCAAGCAAAGGCATGATTACTTTCACATCTGTGCCACCAGTACTGCTAGAAACTTGGTCACTTAGAGAGACTGCTCACACGGAGAGATCAGAGGGGGCAATAAGTCCTGTGGTTCTGCTACCAAGCCAGATTTTGTTGAAAACTTTTTATGCCTATTTTTGAGGCACTTTCCCTCCTAGAGGGGATCCTGAGAGGCCAAACCAGCATAAGGCTGAGCACGTAGTCCAGAGAAGTGGGGAAGGTCCAATTCTGCAAGGTTGCTCAGCTGGGAGAAAGCAGTGGAACAGCCAAGGGTAGGACCATATCAGAGCTTCCCTGGCCACAGATCCTCAAGGGCTCACTGCTATCCTCAGAATGAAGCCTGAGCTCCTCCTCTTAGCGTCCCAGCCCTCACTGCCCTGCCCTGGCTTATCCCTACTGCCTTCTGGGACCTTTCTACCTACAAGTCCCCAGACACCTCCAGCTGTCTGCCCAGAGCCTAGCCATGCTCCTTATGCTCCCTGTGTCTTCTCCACCCCCTTGAGTCCCACTCACTGAAATCTTGCCTCACCTTACAACATAACCCAAGGAATCTCTCCTCCTTAACCAGAAAAGACCCCCTCGGCCCACACTTTGTAACACCATCTTTGTATCCATTCTTCCTCCCTCCTCCACACCCCAATGTGGGTTGGTACCTCTCCTGTCATTTTGTTAAAGTGGGCCAATTAGCTGCAAATCAGAGTCAGCATGGAAATCACTGAGGCCAAGGCCCAAGACTAGTGGCCTTGGCTGGCCACGGCTGGCAGAGAAGCTGGAAAAGGGAAGGGCAGACACAGACCCAGGAGCTTTAAGGCAACTTTGAGAAAGTTCGGGTCTGCTTCTGCTACTCTTTAAGCCAAGATGCTGTTGGGAGAGAGAGGAGCAGATGAACCTCATCTTCTCCAGCTCCCCCACCCACCATCACCTTGAAGGCTCATGTTCCCAAGAGGGGTTTCTCAGCAGCTTGCCTATTTGAACCAAAGGGATCCTCCCACCACCAGAAAATAGGCCCACGAACTCTAGCAAAATATTCCACCTTATTTCACTTTTTCCTGGCAGGTGCAAGTTTCTGACGTAGAAATCGAGGGACTTCCTGGTCAACAGGCTTTCCAAGGCCCTGCTGCATACCAACCAGACCAGATGAGACACTCGACACTTGAGGAGCAGCATGACTCAAATAAGCAGTGCTAGCAGTACTTTCATGACCAACGATGAGGGGAAATTGGGGAGTGGGGCCAAGCCAATGTGGTCTTCATGACCAGGGGACCTTCAAGGTGCATAACATCCCTTGGAGTAGGGATTGGGGGTTAGAGAAATAATTGTTTCCTGATAGATAATGTTTGTTATTGTTTATTAAGCACAGCCTGTTTCTTGGAAGTTATGCTGCAGAGGCAACCTGTGATCCATAGTATGCTAGGGTGTGACAGCAGGCAGCAACAGCTGGATCTGGTGTCCCATCTGCCCTGTGCCCTGTTTTGCATATCCATGTTCCACCACAGGAAGGTGGTCTACTGAGAGTTCGCTCAAATTTTTCAACACAAAGAAAAAAGAAAAAAAAAATGCCAGAGTCCTTTTCAATCTAGTAAATCTAGAGATTGTTTTGTCTTAGCCACAAGAATTCTGAAGCCTTGACCCTGATGATCAAGCCCTGCCTCCCCTCCATAGTCTTGCTGGAGAAGCCCAGAGAGAATGGGACTCCAACTAAGGGAACCTGAAATAGCTCAATGGAGGCACTTAAGAGCTAAAATAATTATGGCTTCCTTGTTTAATAAACGTTTACATTCACTGGAGCTTTGTGAGTTGATGAGTGACGTTTGGAACTCGACTGTGCCAAAGTCCCTGGTGAAGGGCTCGTTTCCTACAGTTAGGCCCTTTTGCGGATCCTGCTCCCCTGTCTCTTGTTCACACCTCAGCTCCATGCCACATTTGCAGAGGCCAGCGACAGCTGCCTTCCCATATGGCCATGGGCCCAGGCCTGCTGTGTAGCCTTTATTTGTGTAGCTCAGGCATACTGACTCCTTCATTGACACCAAGGGCAGCCACAAGCCCACCGAGCTTTGAAACAGTTGGCCTAGGGGCTACCTTCTCAGGGTAGATGGTGTTTGTGCCTCACATATTACCTCAGAAGTAAGCCTTAACACTAAAGGACAGTGTACCCATTCTTTTTACATGTGGGTTCTTTCTCTCCCATCAGTAGACTTTTTAATGGATTAGGGGTACCCCCTAGAGGGAAAATGATTTTGCTTACTAGTCAGGCACCAAGAAGGAAATCTTCGCAGTTGTCTCCATGGTGTAGAGAGAGGCTTGGATAGCCAAACCAGAGGTCATTGTGTGTCTTTCTTAAGGTAATGAACCATTGCTGGGAAAAAGCAAAGGAAACCCCAGTCTCTAGTGGCAAGTTACAATAAAGGAGGCACATTAGGCCTCACACCACAAGAGGAGCCTGAGATTCCTCAGGAAACATGATCTCTACCATGGTTTTATGGACTGAATGTTTGTGCCCCACCCTAGATTCATATATTGAAGCTGTAACCACCCAGTGTCAGGATGTTTGTTTGAAGATGGTGCCTTTGATGGGGGTGATTAAGGTTAGATGAGGTCACTAGGGTGGGAATATCATGATGGGATTAGTGCCCTTAAAAGAAGAAACACCAGGAACCTTGCTCTGCCCCCCAGGCCCCCACGCATGCACATGGGTGCATGCATGCACACATGTACGCACATGCACACAAGAGGTCATGTGAGCACACAGCGAGATGGTGGCTGCATGCAAGCCCAGGAAAGAGGCTCCAGGGCAAAACCTACCTTGCCAAAGCCTTGATCTTGGACTTCTCAGCCTTTAGAACTGAGAAATGCATGCTGTTGCTAAAGTTACCCAGTCAGTGGTATGTTGCTATGGTAGCCTAAGCTGATGAAGACACACAGGCTGTTCTCAGGTGTGTCCCTTTGCAGCCACTGGGAAAGGATAGCTGATGGCTCAGTTGGTTGTTAGAGTCACTCACTGACCCATAGAGGTAAACCTCCCCTCACAATCATCAGATGCAGAACATTGCTAAGAGCTAGTTAACTGTGGCACCAGTGGAAACAGAAGCAGGGTTCAGAGGCATTCTTTATATCCTCTGTGACTTGGGACAGGAAGAGTTGGAAGTGTCTGGCCTTCTCAGCTATTGGCAAGAAGTCTCTTGACAGACCAAATGCAGCTAAGATGCAGAAGCAGCCACACCTGCTGCCTTCTCCCCTCCTGAATGTGCAGGACTGTACATTTGGAAAACCAAGCCACACCTGTCAGAGGAGTGAGGAAGGTGTGCAAAGGAGTGCAAGGGCACTGCCTGCTGGCATGCACAGTGGAGGCCTAGAACTGGAGCAAAGAAGGGATGGTGGTAGTGAGATGTGAACCCATTCCAGCTACTCAGCCAGCCCGGTAGCATTCCGATCACTGGGGAGGCTCAGGGGTTTACTGGGCAGCATCAGTAGCTCCCCATTAGAGGCCCAGTTTTACCTCAGGTGCATCACTTAAGTTCTCTGGGCCTCACTTTCTCTATCTGAATAAAAGGGACTTTGGAGGAGATAATGTCTTTCCCATCTAGCTCTTAGAGCAGATGAGGACACATTAATGGAATGGTAGAGCTAAAAGAGCCTTAGGGAGAGGCACTGTGAAAGCCATGGAGACTGGGGACATTAGGCTGGGGTTGTTGTTTGAATTCAGTGTTTACAGTGTGCCTGAGCTAGGGTTTATCTGAACTGGGAGAGTCTATAATCACCCAGGAGTCAACTGCTTAGCTCATAGCTCAGCCCTGGGGCCAGGCAACCAGAGGGATTGGTGGCTGACTTGGTCTGATTTTACCTAGAAATCCTCTCAGGAGTAACTCCGAGGACAATCCATCTTAGGATTGAGGGTAAGAAGGGGTTACAGGGTCCAAAAGCCCAGAACCAGTGCTCCTGTGCCAGACTGTCCAGTCGTTTTGTGAATTACTAAAGTCAAACTCTGATGAGTGAATGCTCTGTGACCGCTGATGTAGTTCCAGGGTTGAACTGCTGTTTTAAGACATTCGTGATTCGTGATGCCTCTGGCAGGCCCGTTCCAACTTGCTCCTGGCCTGGACACCTTACCCTTGGCTGCCTTGGGAGATCAGTAGCTCTGCCTGGAGTCAGTTGGTGCTTATCTTTTTGCTCATTGTCCCAGGTATGAGCTGTAATTCCCCCAGCTCCAGAGCACCAGGGAGAACAGTCCAGGGTTTTCGGAAAGGCAGGCAAGGCACAAGGATGTGAAAACTAAGCAGTGGGGCTTGCACCAGCCTTGCCTAGGGTAGGAGAGAAGTCTGGGCACAGCTTGGGTCAAGAAGATCTGTCATAGACCAAGATTTCAGGGTCACAGTTCACACTAGAAGGCAGTATCGCTACCCCCATGGTCTGTGCTACGCTGCTCCATGAGGCTCTGGGGGACTCTGCAGTTCATACTACAAAGTTTCACCAGGTAAATCTTCAAATGATTGCTTCATCTGGAAATACTCTGGACAAACATTTTCTGTCCCTTGTCCTCCCTTCTAGCCCCACACACTGCATGCACACAATGCACCCCATCTTTACCATCAGGCTCTTCTTGGGGGTGAGGGAGAGAACAGTGGGTGATGAGCTGTCTCACCAGCAGCCCAAGGCCAGGCTGACCCCAGGTAAGAAGTTGGGAGGGCAGATCTGAAGGTGCAGCAGTCCTTGAGTGCAAGACCCCACTCCCAGCACCTCTAGCCTTGGCTGATGGGTGGCAGCCTCCTTCCTGGGTGTCCCCAGAGTTCCAGCAGCATTCTGTCTCATGCCCTGAGCACAGTGGCTCACATACTACTAGATGGCTGGGTACCTGGCTTTGGCCAAAAGGGCTGCCTGTTCCCAGAGGTTCCTCGCCTCTCCTGGGATGTGGCCTCCTCCCTTGCTCCAGCTGCCCAGCCCATATAAGCTTCCCTTTTGATAGGGTAGAGGCCCAGAGGGGTCAAAGCACTGCAAGTTTGTTGGTACAGGTATCCTACAACAGGAACCTATCCCTTCTTTCCCCACCCTTTCCTTCCAGAAAAACTGCTGATAGCACCTCCAGATCCAATGCCATTCCAGAAAAGGAGGCTCAGGCGCAGGCCTTCCTCCACCCGTCGACACAGCCACTAGCAGCCCCAAGATTGAAAGCAGGCAGTACTGGTCCCCTTTCATGCGCCGACAAGTTGATGGTAGTTCAGTTTGCATTTCTTTACCCCTCCAGCATGAAGCCAAATTGGCTTTACCTGTCTGGAAAAGTGCAAGAGTTGCACTTGCGTGTGGGCTGGTAGGGTAGGGGAAGTTGGAAGACCATGACAGAAGTGGGCCAGCCACCACACATGGCAGAGCTTCCAAAAACAGCCACTGCGACCTCCATATCAGTTCATTACCAGGCGGGCAGAACGGTACTCCTCACTGAGTACCTAATAGAACATTGCATGCACAGACTTAAAGCTGAATATTCACGTTTTCTAAACACATCAAACATTCATAAATATTCTGATTCCCAACAGCATTTTCTAATAAAGAAGGAAGAGTGTTACTAAAACTACCAGCCCCAGTTCATGTTTGTAGCACACAGCACAGCATGGGCTAATGCCCACTGTGGCGTCTTCAGTGCGTTTTGAAGTGTATTTTGAAGACAATGGAAAGGAAGGTAGCCAGAGAATGTTCTTCGGTATGAGTTTTGTTCATCTCTGCCAAAATCACTGGGAAGGAAAGGTTGGGGAAGAAAGGCTGGAGGGACTGGAAGGGGTTCGGGCAGAAGAGGGAACTGGGAACTATGTGTGAGGGGAAAGGAGGGAGCTGGTCCTCCAAGGCCTTGGAATGCCTCTCCAGTCTCAACGAAGACTGCAGCCTACTCCATCCCCATCTCTTAAAATGGGCTAGGTCAACCTTAATAAAGACTCTCTGGTTTGCAGCTAGGACCAAATTAAATATTCCCTAGGGAATATTAAATAATAGGGATTTTTGTTTGGTTTGTTTTAATGGGCAGGGAAGACAGCGTTGAATGGTTCTCCATTGCCTATCAAATAGAATCCAGGTTCTCCATCTGACCTGGCCTTGCCCTTCCTCTGCAGTTGCATTTCTCTCCTGCAGTCATGCACTTTGCCCCCAGTCCCCTGAGGCCTTGGGTTTCATAGAATCCCTGGGCCTTTCTGCCCTTGTATGTTTGTCACTATTCTGTATGCTTGAATGCCCTTGCCTCCCAGCTCTACATTTTTAACCCTTGCCCACCGCCATGCAGATCCTGGCTGGGAAGGAGCCCTGCTCCATGTGCCCCTACCCTCGCCTGTGCCTTACTTGGAGCACACATGCCATTGCCCTTCTATGCTGAGCTACAATGGGCAGAGATTGGGACAGATCTTGGATGCCCCCATAACATAGCACCTTGCAAGTGAGCCTTCCTGCTATGAATGTTCACAGCTCTCAGGCCCCAGAAAAGGCTTCCTCCTCTGCTCATTTTCTATTTAGGTAGAGCTGTTCTTAAGCTTCCGAACATTAACCAGAAACCCTGCAGCCCTTCCTCAGGCTTCTTCCTCAGGGCTGAACTCCTCAATGAGGGACCGTCAGACCTGCTAGCATGCCCTGCAGTGGGGGTGCAGTTCTGGCCCTGGTACTACAACATTCCTATGGGGCTGGGGGCACAAGGGAACTTGGTAGATGAGACAACAGGGTGTAAATTATGAAGTGCAAAGCACTGCATACAAGTTGGTGAGCATCCCTGGTGGTGACTACAATTAGCCTCTGCAAATCCCTTTGTGGCATATGGAAGTCAGGACCACTGCAGGGAGATGGTGGGGAGTGTGAGGAAGTATAGGGTGAATTGACTGTGACAAATGCCAAGAGGCCCAAAACTCCTGGAGCCATGGATATTTCCTGTCCAGATGGAGGCCCTGACCCCAAAGGTCAAAGGGTAATTAACCACCTGGTCACCTTGTTGATGAAACAAAACCCACAATCCTGCAGAATCAAAACATGTCAAATACAGAGAGGCAAAGGTCGGCTGACAGGACAGACAAATTGCAGTGTTTAGAATAGTGCAGCCAAGTGTTTGTGCAGTCTATTTCCAGTTCCAGCCTGTGGGGAAGGTAAGTGCGAGAGGGGCTGGAAGTTTGGCTTACTAGAAGTGGGGCAGACTTCAGCAGAGAAAGAGGCTCAGGGCTCCAGGTAAGAGCCATGCTCTTGAAGCCATTTACATCCCAAACCTTGAATGTGTGGTCTGCTGGGAAAGGCAACCTGGGACTGCCCACAAAAGGGGTAATGGGACAGTGGAAGACTGAAGATAGAGGGGTGGGTCCACCGACAAAGTTCAGTGCTGTACTTTTATTTTTCCCCTCACTTGTTAGTAGGCAGTGCCCACCAGTTTCCATGTAGGATGTGGTGCCAATGGAGACAAGACATTGAATGTTTAGGCTTCTACCTGCTACCTCCCTACTGTTAAACCCTGGGCAAATCACTTTACCGCTCCCTGTCTCTTCTGATTCACTGGAATATAAAGACAAAGATAAGACACTTGCTTAAGAGTTAGGCTAGTATTCAAAGGCTCTCTTGGATCAAGGAAACAATGAATGAGTGAGAGAACAAATGTCAGTCTGTCTCCCTGCCATTCTGAATCCTGTGTCCTCCTTCTCATTTCTGATGAAGACACAGTGTGAGTTTCTGGTCCCTGGGAGGATGGCCATACCACAGAGGGCACCTCCGCGCTTGTTGCATTTACCTCCCCTTCTCTCCTCTCGGGCCAATTGGGTCTTCTCATGTGGTCTTTATTAGCACACTGTTCCCTTCCTTTAACTCCTGCACTGCCCCCTCTCTTGGACAGGCACCTTCATCCTCTGAGCCACCCAAGTTAACATGCAGACTTTGCCTGAATCCTCTTTTTCTTCCATATCTATCACCTTAGACATAATTGCCTGTTTCTTCCACTGACACAGGGAAGGGAGCGTGAAAGTGTGAATGAATGAGGGAGTAAATAAACGAACAGATGCATGTCCAGTCTCCAGTCTCTTCTGTTCCCCGGTGCATCAGGGGCAATCTGGTGGTCAATGGCTCTCTCCACCAGAGCCTTCCCATTCCCCTCCTTAGGCGTAGACACCTTTTCCAGGCTCAAGGCCCTTAGCTCCAGGAGCACTCTAGGTTCTGGCCTGCCCCTAAGACTATAGGAAAGATGTTCCATGGCTCTTCAGGGCCAGCAAATAGATTGGGATTCCCGGTACTATATCTCAGAGTGCCCCCATAACACTCAGAGTCAGCTTCCTGGGGTTGCTCAGGGCTGGGGCATTGCCCATTACCCAGACATGGACAAGAGCACAGGATGTGTGCAAATGGAGTTTCCTTTATCTGTGTCTTAGACTCATGGTTTCTTTTGTACTTGCCCTACACACTCCACCACTACCAATTTAGTGGTATCTACGGTGGGCTCCAGCTTATGTAGGTAGCATCATGCACCCCAAAGCCCTAGGGAAGCTCAGAGCAAGCAGGTGTCCCAGTGGGGCTCAGGACACACAGCCCCCAAGCCCTAGATTGGGTGTGGTCAAACTCATTTCTTGTCATCTTTTGCCCCCTGGTGTGTGATCACAGCATTGCAGCTTTCCAGGGTCCTCCCTTGTGACCGATTCGATTAACATTTCCTGACTAACTACTCCAGGTCCGACCCTAAACCAGACAGAATTCTATTCTCAAGGTTTCAGTTCAGACCTTGGTCAACTTTCTGATGACTCTTCCTTCTCTGTTCTCCTCAAGTATCCCAGAGCCATGATCCCTCATAAAATCATTTTCTTTCCTTTTTTTTTGCCTCTGTCACAATTGACTGATAAATTCCCAGCCTTGGATGAACTCAACTATGCCCTCTGTGTGTCTGCACTTATGCATCTCTGTGCTTTTAGAGGGAATCACACACATCGACAGATTGTGTACCACTATAGGCTCATGATCTTCAGCCTCACCAAGGCACATCTCACTGCTCAGGACTTCCGTGTTTGGTGTCTTTCCAGTCCAATTATCAGAATGCTGATTTGTCCTTTCCTCAAACTCCCCATGCCTTCCCGTTTCCCTCATACTTGCTTTGTCAATACTCAATTTAGATATTAGAAGATATGGAATAGAAATTCCCCGATCCTCCCATCACGAATCCCTCCTGTGCCATCCTCTGATTGAACTCAGCTTTCCTCAAGCTAAAATGATGGAAGTATTCCTTCTCCTTTCTAAGACTAATGTCTTCATTTGCATTCTGGATCCCATCCCTTGCCACTTGCCCCTCCCTCCAGCATCAATGAATCCGCCCTTTCTACTTGACCAGTCCCATCACCATGGAAACTTGCTATATTTTCTGTCTTTACAAAAAAATCAATCTTTGACTCCCATATCCCTCTCCAGTAAGTGCCACATTTCTCTGCCCATGTTCAAAGCACTTGTCTGCATGTAATGTCTCCTCATCCTCTGTCTTCCCAGTATACCCATCAAGTTCAGATGGTGTCCTTTTAGGAATACCCTCTCTCTCTCTTTCTCCACACATGCACAGAGGAAAGGCCATATGAGGACACAGTAAGAAGGCAGCCATCTGCAAGCCAGGAAGAGAGCCCCCACCGAGAACCAAATTTGCAGACACTTTCACCATAGACTTTTAGCCACCAGAACCAGGGGGAAATTAGATGCCTGTTGTTTATATCACCTAGTCTGTGGTACCTGGTTGTGGCAGCTTAAGCTGACTAATGCAGCCACCTAGTTTGTGGTACTTTCTTAGGTGGCCCTAGCAAACTAATACAACTGGGATCATCCTTAACTACATCCTTTCTCCTCAACTCCAAAATTCCAATTAACATTCACATTTTGTTGGCTGTGCCTCCAAAATTCATCTGGAATCCCTCTATTGCTCCCCATCCCCAGTCTTGGCAAAGTGCCTGATGATCCTCCCAGGAATGTTAGAAGATGGGAAGTCTTGTAATGAGCTGCCACAAAATCCTTTTCCACTCCCCTTTCTATTATGCAAGGCTGCCATGAAGCAATTTCTCACCCATTACCCTGGTTCTAGCGAGGGATGGGACTTTCTACCTAGCCCCCTGCTTTGATCTGAATATTTAAGTCTCTCACAATATTCATATATTGAAGCCTGATTGACAATGTGATAATTCTAAGAGGTGTGACTTTAAGGGGCGATCAGGTCATAAAAACAGAGCCATCTGAAAAGAGCCCTCACCAGGCACTCTGATATCTTGATATTGCATTTTCCAGCCCGTAGAAATGTGAGCAATAAATTTGTGCTGTTTATAAGTTACCCAATCTGAGGCGTTTTGTTATGTTAAACCACATGATTGTCTCAATTGATGCAGAGAAGGCCTTTGACAAAATTCAACAGCCCTTTATGCTAAAAACCCTCAATAAACTAGGTATTGATGGAACATATCTCAAAATAATAAAAGCTATTTATGACAAACCAACAGCCAGTATCATACTGAATGGTCAAAACCTGGAAGCATTCCCTTTGAAATCCGACACTAGACAAGGATGCCCTCTCTCACCACTCCTATTCAATATAGTACTGGAAGCTCTAGCCAGAGCAATCAGGCAAGAAAAAGAAATAAAGGGTATTCAAATAGGAAAGGAGGAAGTCAAATTGTCTCTATTTGCAGACGACATGATTGTATATCTAGAAGACCCCATCGTCTCAGCC